>BGKB01000044.1:627656-829755 GCA_003116975.1 Aurantiochytrium sp. KH105
TTCTTTCTTTCTTTCTTTCTTTCTTTCTTTCTTTCTTTCTTTCTTTCTTTCTTTCTTTCTTTCTTTCTTTCTTTCTTTCTTTCTTTCTTTCTTTCTTTCTTTCTTTCTTTCTTTCTTTCTTTCTTTCTTTCTTTCCTTTCTGACGGTTTGTTCGGACGGTTTGTTCGCACGCCCGGCCTATGAATAGAAAACGAAAATCATAACATCGGTGAAAGACATTGACCATAATGATCTATTTATACATGTGAGGCGGGTCCACTTGCTGAGTGATCCCACCCTCTGCAGCTGCTGGCTGCTTGCCAGATTAACTGCGACCGTGTGTCTGCTTTCTAAGCCCTTGAAGGTCCGTCTCCTTGACGACGAGTACTTTCTTCCTCCTCCTGGCGCTCGCGCTCACGCTGGACGCGAATAATTTGACTTGCGGTTGACACTATAGATCCCATGGTGGCGAGACTCCGCGCCCATGCCTGCAACCGCGTCTCTGGCGGGGCCTCTTCTTCTGGCCCAGAACTCGATCCCACGCCAGGGCCGCCGCTCGCGGCACTCCGTTGCGAGTCATCGGATTGACGTTGCGACCCAGGGGCAGGTGTTGGGTTGTGGTGCTGTGGATTGATCCAACCGTCCACATATAGAAAGGCTGATGCAAGATGATCGAAAATTGTCGTCTGACGTTCATGCTCAATGCCGTGCTCTTCGGCATACTGGGAGTCGAAATCACAAAATGTAAGCAAGATGAAGCGATGAGTGAGTCATTGGGTCACAAACAGCCAGAGCGATGCGACGCCATTGCCCACCTGCGCACGTACCTGGTTCATGGCTTGTGCGAACATTGCAAAGGCCTGATCGGCGGACATTTCCATGACGACCGTGTCCCCATGCTGACGAAAGTTATACGGTGAGCTCGTTTGTTCGCGCGCATCATACTGCGCGCGCTTGAGACTATCTCCCAACGTATCGTAGGCTTCTGCGACCCTCTGTGCTCGTCAGTGCACAAGCAGTTAGTAATGCTTAGTTTCTTGGAGAGGTGGCTTCGACACGTGCTTTTCGTCAAGGTTCAAGTTCTTACGTACTTGGAACGCCTCCGTGGCGCGCGGGTGCGAGGTTTTGTCCGGGTGGCACTCCATGCTGCGCTTCAGGTACGCCTTGCGCAGCACGCGGTTCGACTGCGCCTCGGCCCGGGTCACCTGCAGCACCTCGTACAGCGAGTCGGCGGCCAGAATGCTCTCGACGACGGCCTCCCGCGCCACCTCGGAGTCTACCGACCGCTGCGACGCGGGCCGCGGGCCTGCCGCCGGCGGGGCCTCCATCGCGCCTGCGCCGGCCGCCGCCGCCGCCTCCCGTTTCGCTTCTGCTGCTGCTGCTGCTGCTGCTGCTGCTGCTTCTCCAAGCTCGTCTTCAACCACGGCAACTGAGGATCCTGCAACATGGTCGTTCGTCTCGAGCGAGCGCGGCATCCATGACGCCTTCGCCTGCGCCTCGGCCGCGCCCGCAGACCGCAGCCGCGCGGGAGCAGCTGCCGCGCGCGGGGCGAGCGCCCGCGGACCGGCCGCCTGCGCCAGCCGCGCGCCGGGACGGGGACGGGAGAGGCGCAGCCGCAGGAGAAGCAGGCGTCGCGAACGGCGGCATGGCCAAGAAGAAGGGGACGCAGAGCGGCGCCGAGGGGGCGGGCGGCGCCGCGAAGGTGCCGACGCGCGGCAAGGGCAAGGCGCCCATCAACTTCGTGGACGAGTCGTACAAGATCCGCATTGACAGGGTTATTGAGGACTTCAAGAGGTCCGGTGAGGCAGAGTTCAGGTTTCCGAGCTCCTTGAACAACACCGAGCGCAGATACGTCCACGAGGTCTGCAAAAAGGAGGGCCTCGCGTCCAAGTCCCGCGGAAAGGGAGACGACAGGTACCTCACGGTGAGTCGCAAGGTTGTCTCCAAGAACGCAGATGAGGAAGTCCCGCGTCTGGATCTCGGGAGGCCCAGCGAGAAACTCCTGGCGGACTTTTTCACAAAATTTCCCATCTCCAAGAGCGAAGAGCAAAATGCACGCGCGCGCTCTTGGCAGGAGGAAGACACGCTTTTCCCCGCGGATGAAGACTACGAGGATAGCGAAAAAGACGCCCAGAACGGAGGCCGCCCCGCGCCCGCACGCTACATCGAGCCAGCGCCCTTGCCAACGTCGGCGAGCACCACCACCTGGGACGAACACTTTACGCACGTGGGCCAGGCGCGACGGCAGCTCCCGGTATGGGCCAAACGGGACGAAATCCTGCGCGCTGTTGAGGCGTGCGATGTGACGGTGATTACCGGCGAGACTGGCTGCGGCAAGAGTACGCAAATTCCACAGTACCTCATGGAAATGCAAAGCCGTCAGTTCAACATTGTCTGTACGCAGCCGCGGCGTTTGTCTGCTGTAGCGCTGGCCGATCGCGTCGCGTCAGAAAATGGCACCGGGGACGTTGGAGACGTAGTGGGCTACAGCGTGCGTCTGGAACGCAAGCGGTCCGAGCAGACACGATTGCTGTACTGCACCACAGGCGTGCTACTCCGAGAGCTTGCGCATAGTCCCAAGGCGCTTGAGCGCGTCACGCATCTCGTCATTGACGAAGTGCACGAGCGTGACATCAACTCTGACTTTTTGCTCATGATTGTGCGCGAGCTCTTGCTCCAGCAAAAGAAAGCCTCTTCTTCTTCCTCCTCGGGCCAAACGAAACTTAAGCTTGTTCTCATGAGCGCCACGATGCAAGTTAATGCTTTTTTGCAATACTTTAGCAACACGCACTATCCCCTCACCTGTCAGTACGTCAAGGTGCCTGGTAAGCTTTTCAGCGTTCACAAGCTCTTTCTCGAGGATGTTCTTTCCCGCACAAACTATGTCGACCGTCTCATGGAGCGCAATAAGCGAATTGCCAACGCGCTCGCCTCCATTGCGGACCGAAGCAGCGCCGGGGTGGGCGAAAATGACGCGAGCGGACGGAGAGGTGAAAATCTCGACTTTGGCGTGGACAATGGTGCGGCTGAGCCCGTCGAGAGCTTTGTCGAACCCGAAGAGTTCGTGTGTCAGCTGTGTGAGGCCCAGTTCTCATCGCCTGGCGAGTTTGGCGCGCATGCAGCCTTTTGCACAGGACCTGCCTCGCAGCCTGCCAGCGCATGGGATGTTGGCGAGGACAATGACATTGCGAATGGCGAGAACGGGAGCAACGAAATTGTGGCCACATGGGAGTCCGCTTGGAATCAAGCGGACGATGATGATGATGATGATGATGTCAATGACGGTGATCAAGGAAACTCAAACGATGAGGAAGACGATGGCATGGACGAGGATGACGACGATGACGAAAATGAGGACGAGGGACTCTTGCTTGGATACGGCATCGGTGCAGCCGACAAACCGTTAGATGCGCCCTTGGCGGCGAATGCTGCTGGAGCAGTCGACGACATTGACGAAGGCGGTGAGGACATGGGTGCAAGCGAGAGCATGAAAGCAACGGACGCCCAAATTGTGCTTGATCAATATCAGTATGCGCGTCAGCTCACCGGCCTCGATGACGATACGCAGCTCGACATCGACTTGGTCGTCGAGGTTCTTCAGCAAATAGAGCAGTCGCATGACGACCTTTCGCGATTCGTCGGGCGAAAGCGAAAGTCTGTGGACGCTGGTTTTGGTCGTCTCGCGGACAAGGGATCTGTGCTCATCTTTCTCTCTGGCTGGGACGAGATTGCCAAGCTTTGCGATGCACTGCAAGATCATCCCCTTTTCGGCGACGAATCTCGCTTCTTGGTCCTTCCTTTGCATTCGGGTGTGACACCAGCGAGTCAACGACAGGTGTTTAAACGCGCCCCACGAGGCGTGCGCAAGATTATTTGCTCTACGAATATTGCTGAGACCTCGGTGACCATTGACGATGTCGTGTACGTCGTCGATCTCGGCACCTCCAAGACGAAGCGCTATGACCCGCACACCAAGGTTTCGAGTCTGACCAACGGCATCATCGCCAAGGCTAACGCGATTCAGCGCAGCGGGCGCGCCGGACGCGTTCGCTCTGGCATCTGCTTCCGCATGTACTCGCGCACACGTTACGATGCCATGCTGGAGGAGGAAGCGCCTGAGATGCAGCGCACCGCTCTGGAGGAGGTTTGCCTGCAGAGCTGCGTCTTGTTAGAGAAACGCACGTTTTCTGTAGCGTCCATGGCGAACAAACGAGTCTTCGTTCGCAACTTTCTAGGTCGCGCCCCAGACGCGCCGCAGGATATTTCTGTGCGCAACGCTCTCAATCTGCTTTTTGAGCTAGGTGCCATTGGCACAGACGAGAAACTGACTCCTCTAGGGCACGCTCTGGCGCGCCTTCCTCTTGACCCGCGTCTTGGCAAGATGGTGCTCATCGGCACAATGTTAGGTGTCAAGGAGCAAGCGGTGACACTTGCAGCATTTTTTGCAACGGGCCGAGACCCCTTTGTGATTCCGCTCACAGCCGCAGACCGTAAGCGTTTCGAGACGAGTCGCCATCGTCTTACGGGGGGCGAAGACGGAGACCACGTGGCGTGTTTTCGTGCGTACGAAGAGTATTCGCGCATGGGTCGGTCAGCATGCGGGCAATACTTTTTGTCGCCGTCCATCATGAATACGGTAGTTCAAACGCGTCGTCAGATCATGAGCCTCTTGCCGAGAATGCCCGTCATTGACTTTCGCCAAGAGGCCGTCTCGACCGCAACCCTCATTGAAATACTGGCCAGCATTGGAACGTTCCCCAATGTAGCGCTTCAACTTCCTGGGAGCAAGTCGTTGCGTTCGGGTCCGGAAAAGAAGATTTTGCCGCACAAAAGCTCGGTGCTCAGGCTCGAGGTGAGTGAGGCCCCGAATGCCCACGTTTGGGTCGTATTCGACGAGATGACGCGTTCGCGCCATTTTTGCAGCATTCGCGGCTGTTCGCGAGTTCTTCCTGTTCTTGTGGCTCTCTTTAGGGGCGTGTACACGCTCGACACGGCCGAGGACGGGACAACGCGCATACATTTGAATGAATGGGTCGAGCTTTGCGCTGCGAATGACGCTTCCGCTCTGCAGGTAGCAGTGTTGCGCGACCGCCTGGAGATTCTCTTTGCACGGAGCCTTGTGGACGGGAAAAAGTTCTCGGAGGACGAGACGGCCGCAGCGGGAGCGCTCTTGCGCCTCATTGCTACGGAGCGAACAGGCCAAAAACTCGACTCGTCCCAGCTCGGCGCAAATGGTGTGCAGGGTGGGCGTGGACGCGGTCGCGGGCGCGGACGTGGTGGCAACGGTTTCCGCGGTGGCCGAGGCAGCGGAGCTCAGCAAAGTGCCAGTAATGGTCATTACGCACCGCGAGGAGGTGCGAGTGCGGGAAGTGGTGGTCGCGGCCGCGGCCGCGGGCGTGGTCAAGGGCAGCAAGGACCAGGTCGAGGGCGCGGGCGAGGTCGTGGCCAAAGCCAAGGCCAGGGCCAGGGCCAGGCTCAGCGCGGAGGAGAACGAGGTCGAGGCCGAGGAGGTCGCGGAAATAGGTAGCCCCAAGCTAACATTTACAAGAAAGAACTTGGAACGAATTTAGATGATGACGATGATGTCGACGACAACGACGACGACGACGACGAAGAAGAAGAAGAAGAGGGTAAAAAAACCAATAATTTATGAGGGTTATTGCAAAGCCACGCTGCGCTGTAAGAAGAGAAATAAAAGAGCGATGCGGGCAAGCAAAGGTTTGACGCGTCCGATTTGAGTCCTCGTGCATGGATCGCGCAAAGAAGCGTGGGCGCGAGCGCGCGTGTGTGTGGGTGTGAGTGCAAGTGTGTGTGAGTGTGTGAGACGTTGAAATGGGGATGAGGGGGCAAAGAGAAAGCAGATAAAGAAGGCTCGCAGTACTCCTACTGCGCCTGAGCCTTGGGACGCGGCGAGCCCTCGTCCTGGAAAGGCGATTGAGGAGGGGGCTTGGAAATCTCCTGCATGATTTCGTCCTGACGCTTCTTGTTAAAGGTCCAGAGGCCGTCGAGCATGTGCACGCAAGCCTGGTTGTCCTCAACCCATTGCAGAAACTTGACAATCTGCTTGGGGGTGATAATCTTGAGAATCTTGTCCATTTGCGCCTGGCGATTGTACATGTTGCGCTCAACGTCCTTTTCGAACTTTTGCAGCGATAGGAGGCAGCGCTTCATCGAGGCATTCTGCGTTCCGAGCTGGCCGCGCTGGGCCTTGAGCTCGCTCTTTTGCTTTTCGTCGATTTGGAGCTCTTTACACAGCACACTCCACATGCTGTTCGGGTTCTCGTCCGAGTAGAACTCCTCGTCCTGCTTGAGGATCCACAGGAGCATTTTGCTGATTTGCGTGGGTAGCAAGAGCTGTTCGAGCTGGTTGATGTGGACCTTGACGAGCTTCTTGCGCTCCTCGCCGCAGTCCGAGTAGATTTCGGTGTAGTGCTGGAGACGCCTCAGCACGTCCTCGTCGCTGCACTTTTGCTCGAGCATCTGGTTCATCGAGGTGACCTCGTTCAGCCGGCGCTCCTCGTCGACCTTTCCGCGATTTCCGCGTCCGCTCGTGGCCTCGCCGAGCTTGTTCATGAGCATTTTAAGCTGCAGTTCGAGCTTGCGGTTCGTCTCGCGCAGACTCGTGACCTCCTCGACAAGGGCCTCGACACGCTCGCGCTTGCGCTTGCGGCAGTTGCGCGCGATCTCGCGATTGCGTTCGAGCCTCTCCTCGCGCTTCTTCTGGCGCTCGTCGGCCGTCAGCGACTGGTCCTGGTCGATCTCGTCGAGGCCATCATTGAGAAAGACGCTGTCGTATCCCTCCATCTTCATGTCGAAGATATCCAGCGAGTCGTCGCTCCCCGGCATGCCGGCCATGCTCGGCATGCCGTTGCCTATCACGGGCGCCGGCGCCATAAAGTTGCCGCCCACGTTCGCAGGTCCGGGCGCCATGGCGGCGTACTCCTGCGCGACCTGGCGGTGCGCCATCTCGACGGGCGCCGCGCGCACAACCGAAGGGCGCGGGGCGGGGAGGCTGGGGGTTGGGGGAGGGAAGAGGGCAAGCGAGGGCGTGAGCGGAGGCGGTGGTGGCTGCGGCGACGGCGGGGCTGTTCCCGCGCTCGCTGCTCTTTCCGCGCGGGCTCGTGCCTCGCCCCTTCGCGATCTCCCGCCTTCTTCTTCTTCTCTCTCCTGGATCCCGCCGAGCTCTCTGCGCGCGGGGCGGGCGAGGGCCGGGCACGCGGGCGCGCGGGCGCGGGCGGGCGGGCGGGCGGGCGGGCGGGCGGGCNGGCCGGGCTTGGTTGGATTTTCATCTGCTTTTGTTTACTGTGCCACAGTGAGCAGGCAGATTTTAGTCGACTTTTTAGTTCTGCCGAAGGCTGTTTCTGCAAGCTATAGGCCTAGTAGTTTTTTGTGTGGGGACACAGGAGGATAGACCTTGCGGCGCGGGAAACTGCACTTGCGCGGAGCAAACTCTCGACTTGCGCGGAGAAACCCGCGACTTGCGCCGCTCCTACTTCACGCTCGGTGTCCCTTCTCCCCTAACAGCGCTCAAAACCTTGGACAAGAAGAATGCCACGCGCACGCACGCACGCACGCACGCACGCACGCACTCTCACGCGCGCGCGCAATGACTGAGAGGTACTAGGGCTATTAGACCGACTGGCAGACGATGGTGATTTGTTGGTTACGATTTAGCCTAGTTTGGCCTACTCCCAAGCGAAAAAGAAAGTTTTGCCCGTCGTGAGCAACGACTTGAGCTGGTAAAAGATGGCCATGGGCAGGAGCACGCCATAGACCTTGAGTTTGTGCTCCAAATACCCACTCCAGGAGCGACGGTTGGCCATGTGGCCATAACACACGTTGTACTCCTTGGTCATATTGTACCGTGCGCGCTTGACATCAGCGCCATATCCCACGAGACGATAGTGACCACCACAGGTCGGCGTCGAGTACACGAGCCCGAGAAGCCAGGGCGCGCGAAGGAGAATGCGCCAAAACGTGGGCGTAGCGTTTATCATCTCGCCAATTTCATCCAAGTAAGGACGCACAGACACCTCCACCGAGTGTCGCGGCGCGTCGTAATACCACTCGGCATTAAAGGCACGCTTCGCCTCAATGTCTTGTTTCATCTCCTGGCGGGAGGGCAAAGCAAGCTCGCCGGCCATGTAGCGCGCCACGACGCGAGATTGCACATCGCAGATCATGGACATGGCGCCGATCTGCTGCACCACGCCAACGAAAGCGATGTTGTTCACCTCGCGGGGTCCTACAGGAAACATGTACTTGTAGAGGTCGAGGTGGCGATCAGGACGAACTTCGAGAACATCATTGTCAAGGAAAGGATACCCAATCTCGTACCCAGTGCACATGATGACGGCATCAGCTTCGACCTGTGATCCGTCTGTGAAGTGGACCGTGCTGCCGTCAAAGTGCTCGATGCCGCGACGGCCCGAAATTTTGCCAGCATCCAGCTGCTTGAGGAAATCGTTGTCGGCACAGTTGCCCGTAATGGTTGGATGCCCCTCGTTAAAACGAAAGGTCGGCGCCAAGCCTGCCTTTTCCAGTTTCGCGCGAGAGTCCGCGAGGCCCTCCTCGGCAAGATCGGCGCCGACGTGTTTGGGAAGACGGCCCAACACGTTTTGTTCGAGTCGGGATACTGCATTTGCGTTCGGGTCATGCAGCGAGTTTTTTACCATCCAGGTACCGCGGCGCGCGACCAAAATCGTTTCTTTGGCCACCTTGCTCACCTCTGTTACAATGTCGCTGCCGCTGTTGCCAATGCCAACCACAACGCAGCGCTTCCCTTCAAAAGGGGTATTGTCCTTGTACGAGTGCGAATGCATCAGCTTGCCAGGAAAGGACTCCATGCCCTTGAACGAGGGCATGTGCGGTGTCGAGTGATGTCCGGAACAAACGACGACGCCGTCAAAGACGCCCTCCTCGGCCTTGTTGTCCGGACCATGAAAACGCAGCCGCCACGAAGTTCCGTTCTTACCAGATTCCTCGCAAGGTTCAACGCGCGTCACTCGCGTCTCGAAGCGAATGTTCTCCAGCAGGTTAAACTCCTTCGCATAATCGCGAAAGTAGCCCATCATGTCTTGATGGGTCATGTTGACTTGATAGCCGCGGTCCTCTGGCACGGGGAAGTCTCCGAAGGCATTCGTTGCGCGAATTGTGTTGATACGCGTCGAGCGATAGACACTAGAGAGCGACTCTTCTTCGGTAAAGCGCCAGATGCCACCGATATCATTGCTGAGCTCAAAGGCGGTGACCTTGATTCCAGCTGCGCGGAGCTCTTTGATCGCCTTGAGACCCGTCATGCCGGCTCCAATCACCGCCACATGACCCAGTTTGCGACAACCTGCGAGCGTCATGCTGTTCGTCGTCTGTCTGTTCACTTCGAGTTGTTTGCCTGCTTGGTTGGTCTTCTTGTCTTGTCTTATCTTGTCCTTTTCTTGACTATCCAGCCAATTCGAGATCCGAGAGCTGTTGAGGTTCTGCCTTTCTGTCTGGCTGGCTGCCAGCGTTTCCCGCCCGCCCGCCCGCCCGCCAGCTGGCTGGCCGACCGCAAATCATCTCTTGTAGCGCATCTCGGACCTCGCCAAAACGCCGAGCGGGGCTTGTCTGGCCCCCGTTCGCGTACCCCCAATATCCCGTTCTCACTGTCAATGGGGTGCGCGCACACCAAGGACGATGGTGTGTGCCTGTGTGAGCACGTGCCAATGACGCAATGCATGTGTAAGACGCGGTGGAATAAGCTGCTCCCAGTTACGTGACGGCGGCTGCGGCGACTTCGACTGGCCTCGGTGGCAGAAGAAGGCCAATCAGCTGCAGCTATACTTGTCGTCTCGAGCTGTCACTGCTATACGTCACAGATCGAGAGGGTGGTAGAAGGTGACTCACGGAGCAGCCAAGGCGAACCCGGGACCCCGGGACCCGTCGGTGAGGTCCCCCCCTCCTTCCTTCTTTCCTTCCTTCGTGCTCGCGTCATTTTTTGTCGTGCCGGGAGTTGCGTGCTTTCTTGCGTGCTCGCCTGCTAACACGCACGCATGCACGCACGCACGCACGCACGCCCAGAGGGGCCTTGAGACAAACAAGCTTCATTGGCGCGCGTGCACGCTGCAGCTGGCAGAGGCTGCTGCTCTGCTGCTGCTCTGCTGCTGCTGCTGCTGCAGGACGTGCGAAGCGAAGGCAAAGCAAGACGAAAAGGCGGTCGCGACGCGCGAGAGACAGGAGGCGAGCGTGAAAAGAGCACGATGTGGAAGCCAACGAGCCGAGGCGCCATGAGTGTCGTGGTCCAGCGGCCTTGTCTTGTCCTCCTTGCTGCGCTCGTACTCCCCTTGGTCTTCTCGGCCATTGGCGTCACGCAACTTGAGCTCAATGACCAGCAGGGATGGTCGGTCAAGTCGAGCTACTCATCGCGCGCGTACGATGCCTACATCGTAGCTAACGCTGAAATCGAAGCAGCCAATTCCGAGGCAGCCATGGCCCCGACGCGCACAGAGGCCTCGAGCAACTATCTAGATCTCTATTGGGTGTCGAGTCGCAGCCCTGCGGATTTTCTCAATCACCCGGAGGATCTCTACTACATTCGTGCATTTGAAGACGAGGTCATCGCGCAAGATGCCATTCAGCGAGTCTGCCTCTTGTCCAATTCCACTGGCCAATGTGTCGGGGCGTACTCGGCTACTTCCTTTCTGCCAGAGCTCGAAGTGGACTACGACCGTGATACATTTGCAAGTGATTTGCTAAGCGACATTGACGACACCGGTTTCTTTGTAAGCTCTGCCTTCGACATTACCGCCACGGACCCTGCTTTAGTGGTGATGCCTATGCTACGCTCGCGTCTGCAGTTCGGACTCCCTCTGGAGGGTTATGACAGCGCGCAGGACCGCGCCAGCGAGCAGTCTGACATTATTCAGGAGGCAATTCAGAATGTTGCAATCGACTATTTGAACCCCCTGCGCACGCAAAACGATGCGCTCATTCTATACTTTGACTTTTCCGACATCACCAACTACTATGTCGACACAACCATCGTGAGCGATGCTGTGTATGCTGGCGCTGCCGGGGCCTTTGTGTTCACCATGTTGTGCTTCCACACGAGGTCGATTTTTCTCGGATTCACGTCTCTCTTGCAGATTTTACTCTCG
The DNA here is from genome assembly GCA_003116975.1 of Aurantiochytrium sp. KH105. Classification (NCBI taxonomy): domain Eukaryota; class Bigyra; order Thraustochytrida; family Thraustochytriidae; genus Aurantiochytrium; species Aurantiochytrium sp. KH105. The sequence goes on from BGKB01000044.1 coordinate 638,768, forward strand.
TTCCCTACGGCGTACTTTGCATATCGCTTCATCGTCGGCATCGAGCATTTTGGTACGCTTCAGTCTCTGGCGATCTTTCTCGTCTTGGGCATCGGCACCGACGACATCTTCATCTTTTGGGACGCCTTTCGACAGAGCGCCGTCGTATTTGCGACCAAGGCCGATAGTCCGGACGTTTTGGTCGATCGTCTCGACTGGGCTTTTCGCAAGGCGGCTGGAGCGATGCTTGTGACGAGTCTGACCACCTTTGTGGCTTTCTTTGTTACAGCGCTAAGCCCGATCCCGAACATCAAGGACTTTGGCATGTTTGCGGCGCTGCTCATTGTGCTCAATTTTTTCATGGTCATCACAATCTTCCCTTGCCTCGTGATCATTCATATGCGCTACATCAAGCCAATTCGTTGCCTGTGCAGATCGAGAGAAGCATCTGCTTCCGAAGCAAAAGGTGAGCAAGCGAGATTGGGACTGGTGGAAACCTTCTTCCGCGATCGTTGGATCCCACTTGTCTGGCGCGCGCGCTGGCCCATTTTGTTTGTCGGTCTGGCCCTCACGGTGTCGTTTGGCTCGCTCGCTTCAAGGTTTACGACCGGAACGAAACGCATTGAGGACATCTTTGATGCGGATCATCCTCTCACTATTGTCAATGCACTGAAAATCGAGGAATTTGTCTTTTCCTCGAACGCATTCTTCACAGCCACGGTAACTCTGGGACTTGAACTGATTGATCGCGCGGGAACCTCACCCTTTGACCCCAGCGACTATGGCACGCTTTCGTACAGTGAGGGTTTTGCACCCTTTCAAACCGACGCGCAACAGGCCTTGTTCGACCTCTGCAGCGATTATGGTGACGAAAATAGCACGAATCGCCCGGAGTACGTGCGCACCCCAACGCTAGGAGAGCCGAGCGTCACGTGTTGGATTTTGGCCTGGAGTAACTGGCTCGAATCGCAAAACCAGACCTTCCCCGTGCCCACAGAGGAGGATGCGCGCAATCTACTCGAGCAATGGTTTGACAGCGACGACGAAAATGCGGAGGAGTTTTCGAACGTGCTCGTCGGTTTGGCGCCAGGCGGCGACAACGTGGTGCCAAATCCAGTCGAGTTCATGACCATGACGGTTGTACTCGCCGTGCCGCAGAGCGCTTCACTGGGCGAGAAGATGAATGGGTTTGAGTCCCTAGCGAGTGGGCTCACCGATCGCTTTCGAGACGGCCCTGCGTCGATTGGCACAGGACTCGTTGTTTCCGACTACTTCGTTGTCTTTGCCATGCAAGAAGTCCTCGTGCAAACGGCCATCATTGGTCTTTGCGCAGGTATTGGATTTGGATTTCTATGTCTTCTCGTTATGACTCGAAACCTTCGCGTGAGTGTGTTGGCTGCCTTGAACATTCTGGTTGTCACCGCATTGGTGCTCGGTGTCATGCAGCTCACGCTTGGCGAAATTGGCTTCATGGAGGCCATCAGCATCACCGCGCTCGTTGGACTTTCGTTTGACTTTACCTTGCACTTTGCCATTGCTTACGTTGAGTACGAGCCCGAACATGCCTTGCTTATTGCCGGCGTGACCCCCGAAGATTGCCTGCCAGGTGACTTTTACGAGGCAGATGACGGCACAATGGTGGCCACGAGTCTTTTGCGGACGCGCGTTGCCTTCACGCGCATCAGCGTGAGCGTCTTGTTTGGGGCGATTTCGTCCACGACGGCGGCCATCGCGTTAACGCTGTGCGAAATTCAGTACTTGGGGCTTTTTGGCAACTTTCTTCTCCAGGTGATCATATTCTCGCTCGTTGCAAGTAACACAGTGCTTCCTGCGCTGCTCATGAAGTTTGGGCCTCAGGCTCCACCTAAGGCGACAAAGGTTGTCGCTTTGCAGGAACCGTGAGGCGTCCGTCTTTTTCTTCCTTGCTCACTGGGCCCCACGGAGAGATTCACCACATAGCGCAGGCCATCTCGCAGACAGGCTGGCTACTACGTCAATACATTTGTTCTAGGATTGAAAGTAGTATTCGTTGTCATCGTTGGTGTTGTGTTGCTGTTGTTGTTCTCGCTGCGAATTAGCAGTAAGTTGAAAAAACTTTTTAAGCGCTAGGTGTAAGTCCAACGAGCCATGAACAGCATTGGCCTGGACTTTATTGCTCAGCCTTAGGTATAATTAGTTCGTACCTACAAGTTCAACTTGTAAGTTCGTAGTACATTCAATTTTGCCTTCCTTGCGAAAAATCGCGGTTCACGCTGGACACAGCTGGGCTATGCTAGACTTTACCTCGTGCTCGTAGAGGTCCACCTCTGTCCGTCTTGTCGACTGGGACGACAATGGGAACTTCCGCAGCAGCGTCAGCAGGAGCAGCTGCAGCAACAAGCCAGCAACAAAACCCGAATATTCGCGGCGAGGAGGTCGCCATTATCTCAACATCGCAGAACTTGCTCGCGGTCTTTCTCGCAAAGGTGCGCGCGTAGCTGCGCGTGGAGACTTTTTGAGCGAGCGCCGGCCAAGGTGCTTGGCTCGCTCCACGTCGTCCGGCGGTGCTAGCAGCCAAAAATTCCGCTCATGAAAGCGGTGCACACACCTTTTTCTTTTTTTTTTTCGGACTGCAGCCACCGCGTGCAGAAGCAGCAAGCACGTGCCGCCCCAATCCTGTTTTAGGCCTCGCTGCCTGTAATAAGGCGGGGAGCGGCCGCGACAGCAACAGGCAGTGCGAAGAGCAGGACTGGCAGCAGAGTTCTGGACAAGCAGCGGCGGCGAGAGAAGGACCTCCCCCTCCGCGCTCTCTGTCTCTCTCTTGCGCGCGCGTCGAAAGGCTGGACCAGCGGTCTCAAAATGCGGTGGCCAACAACGAAAGGCGCCACGACCGTCGTGGTCCGGTACCCTCGTGTACTGCTCCTTTTCGCCTCGCTTTTGCCCGTGATCTTCACGGCCGTCGCGGTGAACTTTTTGGAGCTCAACGACACAGCTGGCTGGTCTGTCAAGTCGAGCTACTCCTCGCGCGCCTATGATGCGTATTCGACCGCCTTGTCTGAGATCACTGCAGCAAACTCTGCCGCCGCCAACGCACCCACGCGGACCGAAGTGTCCGAGAACTACCTCGATCTCTACTGGGTTTCAAAGCGCTCTACCGCGGACTTCCTCGCAAATCCAGATGACCTATACTACATTCGCGATTTGCAAGAGGAAGTCCTCGCTCATGAGGCAATTCAACAGATCTGCCTCTTGTCCAATGCAACGGGTGAATGTCTCGAGCCGTATTCCGCAACATCTTACCTCCCTGAGAACCAGTCGGACTACGACCGCGTTGCCTTTGCGAGCGCTCTGCTGGACGATATTGAGTCCACGAGCTTTTTTGTGAGCTCAGGCTTTGATATCGAAGCCGAGGACCCGTCGACGGTGGTGATGCCCATGATGCGCTCCCGCATCCGCTTTGGGCTTCCGTTGGAAGGATACAACGGGACGCAAGACCGTGCGAGCGAGCAGGCGGCATTCATTCAGGAAACGGTGGAGGACGTCTCAATCAACTATCTTGATCCCCTGCGAGAGCAGAACGAGGCAATGGTCTTTTATTTTGACTTTCAGGACATTACGAACTTCTACGCATTCGACACGATCGTACGGGACGCCGCCTATGCTGGCCTTGCTATTGCAATCGTCTTCCTCATGCTTTGCTTCCACACAAGGTCGCTCTTTTTGGGATCGTTGTCTCTACTTCAGATTATTCTTTCATTTCCCACGACGTACTTTATCTACCGCTTTGTCTTTGGCATTGAGCACTTTGGCACGCTGCAGACGCTGGCAATATTTCTCGTCCTTGGTATTGGTACCGACGATATTTTCATCTTCTGGGACGCATTTCGCCAGAGCGCCGTTGTATTTGCTGTCAAATCCGACAATCCAGATGTTTTGGTTGATCGGATGGATTGGGCGTTCCGCAAAGCAGCCGGGGCTATGCTGGTGACAAGTCTCACGACATTCGTGGCTTTTGCAGTGACGGCACTGAGCTCGATCCCGAACATTAAAGACTTTGGCATGTTTGCCGGGCTGCTCATTGTCGTCAACTTTGTCATGGTGATCACCATTTTCCCTTGCCTCGTGGTCGTGCACTATCGTCATGTCAAGTCGTGCAAGCCTACGCAATGTCTGCGGCGCACGCAGGACTCTTCATCAACTTCCGACGAGAGTGACGAGGATCCTGTGCTGGGGCTTGTGGAACTTTTCTTTCGTGATCGTTGGATTCCCTTCATTTGGCGCGCGCGCTGGCCAATTCTCATTGTTGGCCTTGCCCTCACCGTCACCTTTGGCTCTTTTGCGACTCGTTTCGAGCCCGGGACGAAGCGCATTGAGGACATCTTTGATGAGGACCATCCTCTCACCATCGTCAATGGTTTGAAGATCGAAGAGTTTGTCTTTTCAGCGGGCGCCTTCTTTACAGTCGTTGTGTCCTTTGGCCTTGAATTGATTGATCGCTCTGGGACTTCGCCTTTCGACCCACTCGATGTGGGCACGCTTTCATACAGCGACGGCTTCGCGCCTCTTCAAGCCGATGCACAACAAGCCCTCTACGACCTCTGCACCGACTATGGCGACGAAAATAGCACGAATCGCCCGAGCTATGTGCGCACTCCTACAGCGGGCGAGCCGAGCGTGTCGTGCTGGGTTCTGGACTGGAGCGACTGGCTCGAAGCGCAGAACGAAACCTTTCCTGTCGCGACGGAAACGGAGACGCGCAATTTGCTCGAGCAATGGTTCGCCAGCGGCGATGAAAGTGCGGAAGACTTTGCAAGTGTGCTGATTGGTCTCACACCTACCGATGGCACTGTGGTGCCTGATCCGGTCAAGTTTATGACAATGACGACCGTGCTTGCCGTCCCGCAGAGCGCTTCACTGGGCGATAAGATGAACGGGTTCGAGGCTCTGGCGAACGGATTGACGGAACGTTTCAAGGACGGACCTGATTCGGTGGGGACTGCTTTGCTCGTGTCGGATTATTTCACTGTCTTTGCAATGCAAGAGGTGCTCGTTCAAACAGCGATCATTGGCCTTTGTGCAGGTGTCGGCTTTGGCTTTGTTTGTCTTCTCGCCATGACACGAAATCTCCGCGTCAGCGTTCTTGCAACACTCAACATTGTAGTGATCACCGCGTTGGTGCTCGGTGTCATGCAGCTTACGCTGGGGGAGATTGGCTTCATGGAGGCCATTAGCATCACCGCGCTCGTCGGTCTCTCATTCGACTTTACTTTGCATTTTGCCATTGCTTATGTTGAATATGAACCCGAGCACGCCTGGCTCATCGCAGAGGTGACGCCCGAGAATTGCTTGATAGGAGACTTTTACAAGGCGGCAGACGGAGACATGGTGGCAACGAGCCTGTTGAGGACGCGTGTTGCGTTCACGCGCATTAGTGTGAGCGTTTTATTCGGTGCAATTTCCTCCACGACGGCGGCAATTGCCTTGACTCTGTGCGAGATCCAGTATCTGGGACTTTTTGGCAAGTTTCTTCTTCAGGTGATCATCTTCTCCCTCGTCGCAAGCAACACGGTGCTCCCTGCGCTTCTCATGAAGTTTGGGCCGCAGCCTCCGCCCAAGGTGACGGCCTTGGAGTCCAAGATTACCACTTCCGTTAACGATGCGTTGTAAGCAAGTATTTTTCAATTTGATTAAGCTCTTCGCGTTTACTTCTATGCTGTGCACAAATGAATGTCCAAACGCTGTTTCTGTTCAAGCACCCACACTCAGGCAGGCAAGCTCCCGGGCCCGGTGCTCGACGCAAATGCTGGTATCCAAACACAAACCTCTCCTGGGACGTGTCTCGACGTGACCCCGTAATAAAAAACTCCCCAAAGCAAGCAAAGCAAGGCAATCCTAGAAAACGAAGCTGGCGGACGCGGAGAAGAGCTCGAAGACGGGAGCGCGAAGGCGAAAGCGCAGGCAAACGCGTAACGCTAGCTCGCGCGTCCGCGCGAAAGCTTCGCTGCTCTGCTCTGCGCCCATAGAGTCGGCGCCAGGGGCGGCAAGCGGGCGAGGCGAAGATGGAGACCACACGGCTCACGTACAGCAGTGACGAGGAGGACGAGGGCGCGCGCAGGCTCAAGAGGCAGCAGCAGCAGCAGCCGCTGTCTATGCAGCGCAATAATGAGGAGTTTCAAGTGATCAACAAACCTCTGACGCAAATGTCGCTCAAGACACAGATCCAGGTTGCATCTCTCATAAAGCGAGAGCCACTCATGCAAGCCTGCGGCAAGGTCATCCGTGTCGAGTTTGATCGAGGACCACTCGGCTTACAGCTCGCAGACGTCGGTCCCCGTGTGCTCGTGACTGCGCTCGAGGATTGTCCCGACGGAAGTCCCGGTCAGGCGAGGCGCAGCGGCCTCGTCGAGGTAGGCCACCAAGTCGTTGCCATCGCCGGAAGGTCGTGCCTCAACTTGACCATGAAGGAGCTTCTCCGACTTATTTCCATTGCATCGAGGCCCATGACTGTGGACTTCCAGCCGCTTATTATCCCTAAATTCCCGTCCAAGGACAGCGAAACGATTTTCTCGCGCCTTGGCGATGACGGCGAGCTCGAGGTCCGCGGTGAGCCCTATGAGGTCGAATTTCCTCAAAAATTTCTGGGCCTCAACATTGGCCATGTGCGCGGTCTTGTGGTCGTCTCACAATTTATGAACGGAGGCGACTCTGAAGTGCTCCGGCCTATTTCACTCGGTGACCGATTGCTCGAGGTCAAGTCTCGGCGCAAGGTTTCCGGTGACGACTCAGCATCGGCTAGTTCTGAAGACCTCAGCGATAGTGGTGCGCAGGGGTGGAAAGTACACGACTGTCGACAGCTCGACTTTGCTCAAATCGCAGCTATTGTTCGAGATGCCGGCCGGCCTGTTCGGATTGTTTTTGAACCTACTGAAATTGTACGTCGTCTAGTGAAGCGCCACAGTTTGCGCTCCAAACAAAGTAGCACCGGGTCTGGCTCCATGTGGGGCATTCGGCCGCGCGGGAAGCCCAAGTGTCCGTCTTGTCGTGTGCGAGGGCCTACGGGTGCCAACTTTTGTTGGAAGTGCGGTTATCGCATCACCCGTGCGGAAGAAGAAAGTGAGGCCCCGCAAGACGCAGACCTTATTGGGCAGTTCGAAGACGAAGCTGTGAAAGACAAGGAGAGCAGGAGCGGAAACAGCAATGACGACGATGACGACGACGATGACGACGATAGCGTCGACGAGAAGGACGACGCGAACGGCTCGGATTCTCACGACGCTTTGCCTGCGGCAGGTACCACCGTTCGGAATGACCAAGATGCAGCTGGAAGTCTTCTTGACCTGTCATGAAAAGCAGTGTATTGTCTGCGAAATAAAACAAGCGTTGTATACGCATAGCAACTCGGACGAAAGTCATGTTTATTTTCTCGTGGCGACTTGGACCTAATCATCATCTTAATTCTTCCCATTTCCAGTCTTCTCCTTCTTCTTCTTCTTCTTCGGAAAACAAGAAATGGAGTGGTGCTGTAGGGGTTTCAGCAAGTGAGCACAACCTTGCCCGAGGTGTTGCCAGAACGGAAGCAACGCATGGCCGTCACGAGCTCGTGGAACTTGAACTCACGGCCGACGTGAGGCGGCGGAAGGTCGAGGCCCTCGATCTCCTCAAATAGGCTCATGAGCGTCTCGGCATCGTTGAGGCAGTGAATCAGATTGAAGCCCATGACGCTTCTGTTGGAAGAAATCATATCAAAGGGATCAACCTTGGGGCGTTGAATGTACTGCCACGCGAGGCGCAGCCAGTCCGAAACGCCAAGGTTGTCCGAGGGCGGGGTCATGGACGCCGCACCGAAGACGATATAGCGGCCCGTCGGCTTGAGAAGTTTAAAGGCCGGTTCAAAATACGGGCCCATGACGGCATCCAGCACAATGTCAATGCCACTGGCGTTGGCATTGCGGCACTTTTGGAGGTATTGAAGGGCGGTGTCGAGCTGCTTTGCAAAGCCAGACGGAGTCGGGTCACGCACGATGATTTGTCGCGCGTCAAGGGACGGAAACCTGTCCAACAGGCCAGCCACCTTGCTCTCCGACCCAACAGTCCCGATGACGTATGTCCCGTAGCGCTGGCAGATCTCAAGAGCTTGCATGCCGCAGCCTCCTGCAGCAGAATGTACAAGAACGACTTTGCCGGCGCGGAGCCCGCCGAGTTCCTTGAGCGCGTAGTAGGCCGTCAGGCTCTGCACGGGAAAGGCTGCCGCCTGCTGGAAGGTCCAGCCGTCAGGGACGCGGCGAACCTGATGGGCAGGGACATTGATGCGCGTCGCGTACGCACCGAAGCGAGTCGCGCCCATGACGCGGTCTCCGACCTTGAAGCGTGATGCTTCGGAGCGTGCGATCTTCCACACCTGCTCCGAGAGCTGGACCAACTGGTGGCCGTGTTTGAGTTGTTCCTCGCCCTGAAGAGTGTCGGGGCACTTGCTGTTCTCGGGGCTACCAATGCGCTCGACAACTCCGGCGAATTCGAGCCCGGGAACGAACCTGCCCTTGATTTCGCCGCTTTGCACAGGCGAGTACAGCCCGAGGCCCGTGAAGATGTCCGCAAAGTTGAGCCCAATTGCCTCGATGCGCACCGTCAGTTCGCCATGCACAGGTTCCTCCATGGCGGCTACGTGCTCAACTTTAAGTGCCGCAATGTCTCCCCCTTTGGCCGGCAGCACCCAGTGCTGTCGCGACAGGTCGTTGTCCTCGGCAAAGAGGTCGCCGCCACGGGCGTTCGCATCGCTCATCTTGACGAGCATGCTTCAGCTTTCGCGCTCTCACTCTCGGGCGCGGTCCGTCCCTCGCGCGAGTCTTCGACGCTCACGACAACGACGGCCCGCGCGCAATTTCCGTTCTGCGAGGGGGCCACGAAAAAGCAGGCCCAAGCAGCCACGAGCTCCGCGGTTTTGGTTTTGCTTGTACCTACCGCTCGGCACTTGCAGTGCGATGTCGTCGGTCGTGCGCGTCCCCTCGCGGTCAAGGCGAGCTCGCGACCAACCGCAACCACGCGCCCCTGCCGGCCGGCGGTGAGGGCCCTTTTCTCCCGCGTGCCGCGAGAGCGGAGCAGAAGCAGGGCGTGGAGGCGGCGGCGCGGTCGGCCTTGGCGCACGTTTGGGAGGAAATCTTGACCAAGTGGGACGCAAGGATTGGTGGATTGATTACACACAGCTTGGCTCGAATTCTAGGTTTAGTATCCGTTGTGTGACCATCGCTCGAGTCCAGATCAGCACAAGGAGCAGAGGGCTGAGCAAGGCGACCTCATACATTCGCCAGCTTTGAGCCGCCGCCGCGGCCTGTGCGAGGGGAGGAGGGAGGTGAAGTGCAGCAGCAGAAGACATGATACGCGCACCGCGGCGCATCGAGCTTCGGGTCTCTGCTGGGCCGGAACTTTGGGAGGTCGAAACGACATGAGCGGGAAGGGTGGTTTAGACGCTGCTGGCGCGCGAGCCTTCGCAGACCCGAGGTCAGAAACTTTGGAAGGGCTGCAGGAAAGAGAAAAGGCATGGCATCGCGGTGATGATTATTCCTTTCGGGGCGAAGAGAAGCGTGCAAGCGAGGATGAGCCCGGAAGCAGCGACGATGACGATGACGAAAGCAACGACTTGAATCTCACTGCCCTGGGAGACGACCCGGCAAAGTGGTGGGTTTTCGAAGATGCTCAAAATCTCACCACGCATTTTGAATCATATCTTGCCAAGCAAATACGACAAGCTGCGGAGGACTTGCAAGACGATCAAAGTGCTGCTCATTTTCGCAACGACGAGGAAAACAAGCACAATGACCCTCATGGAGAAGAGCGCGGGGCTAAAAAGAAGGAACTGAAGACAACGTTTAAAGCGCACGCGAGGCCTTCAGGGCACAGCTTTTCTGCGTGCGGCCAGTCTATTGATGTTTTATTACCCGGTTTGTCAAAGAGTGCTAGCGAGGGGGCGATGTTCGCAGATGCAAATAAACGACAGAGTGCAGCAGCACTCTTGCAAAAGAGAATTCGAGAGTCCAAACTTCCAACACACGCGCAATTGCAAAGTCGCGCGCAAGAAAAGCTCGCAAGAATACGTCTTGATAAAGTAAGACATGTGCCTCTTGAAGACGCCAGGGCATGGAAGGCTGCAGGGCCACGCGTAAAATATGGCGACGGACCCATTCTTCCCGCAGGTGGCGGTGTGCGTAAGCCAGTCGCAGACGCAAAATCCGGGATGCCAAAGTTGCCTCTCCATCTTCGACAGTCTGCCCGTGCCCGAGTTGCAGCGAAGATTGAAGCGAAACGCCGAGCCGAGCAAGAGAGTGATGACGCTCAGGAAACGCAATCTGGTGTGGTCGAGCAAAAGTCTAGCAATAATGATGTCAAGAAAGAAAGCAAAAAGGCTGACGCACAGTCGAGTGACACTTTGGCTGGGGATGCGGAGGTCAAGCAAGATGCAGCGGCAAGTAAGGAAGAGTAGAGTCATTCATCTCAATGCGAATGAAGTCTGTAGTTTCAAGCAAAGGCGAGCTATCCTCTCTCACTAATTACCACTAAAACAGAAAAATCTCAAAAAATTGTAAAGCACAGAATCTGACGATGTCGCAGTTGCCCCAAAAATTAGAACAAAACCTCTGGCAATTCATTCCTTCAAGCCTTGTGCGTTGATTGCACTGAGAATAGATCTTGCTCGATGACACTTCCGTACATATTTACCATACTCTGTGGCACTTCATTCGCCACGGCGGTCGATACTACCTGTAAAGTCGTCTGCACTTCGCGAAAGAGAAAAGGAAATCGCGAAAAGGAGTATGATAAAATGGAAACACTGGGCCAAACACAGCTTCATTTTAAAATTGTGTGTGTCGGCACATAATGTCTTGTCAAACTTTTACGCCAAGCTCGAGATTGACCCATGCAACCCCCCCTTTCCTTCCTCCCTCCCTTCCTCCCTCCCTCCCCCAATCTCTCCTGCTTCGTGACCGTCCGGTGACTTTCTCCATTCCTCAGCCAGCTTGTTCACGCACGCGTCGACGCCTTGCTCCGTTGACTCTTCATGTTCACGCGTCCCACAGCAGCTTCTACCGTTCAAATCTCCCCCTGCCTCCTCTACACTTTCCTCCTCCGCGACATTTTCAGTGTGGCCGTGGTTTTCTCCCTTGGAAGCCCCTTTCCGGCGCGCCCAAAAGCCCATTAGCACAGGGGGTCTCCACTGCCTCCCTGCGCGCCAGTGGATCCGGGGGGGGGGAGCAACGCGTTCGGTTCCGGCGCGCCACAGCCAGGCCCAGCAAGGTGAGGCCGTCCGGCGCTCCAAACCCTTTTCCGTCTCGCCGCGCGTGCCTGGCGTGCCCGAGCGACTGCGCGAGGACCCCGGCTCGGCAGCGGCCCCGCGCGCCTCGCCCGCGGTCTGTCTGCCCCGCGGCGCCGCGGCGGACCGCGTGCGTGCGAGCCAGCGAGCGAGCGAGCGAGCGCGCGAGCGAGCGCGCGAGCTTGCCCGAGGGGGGCGCGTCGTTCTGTTTGACCCGGAGGACGGACGCCAAGCCCGGCGGCGGGCCTCAACAGTCGCGCCGCCCCGTGGCGTCCTGCTCCTGGCCCCGGCCGCGCGCCGCCGCCGCTGCAACTGCTGCTGCTGCTGCTGCTGCTTTTGCTTTGCGGCCGGACGGGGGGCGCCGAGTTGAGCAAGCAAGTTGGCCTTGATTGCCCTTTTCGCGAGCTGCAAAGGGCAAGCAAGGCGAGCAGGCGAGTGACCCGACACAGACCCACACACAAGAATGGCACAAAAACCTTTGAAGGGACGCTCAAATACGCTGATAAGCCGCGAGTTTATGAATCTTCGACGAAAACCTCGGTCCAATTACTTTCAGGTCCATGATTGCGTGAATAATGACGTGACGGCATGGGAGGTCTTCATTATTGGTCCTCCAGGGACCGCGTACCAGAACGGCATTTATCGCGCAGTGATGCGGTTTCCTGACTCATATCCGATGGAACCGCCTTCAATCCAGTTCTCGTGCAACATGTATCATCCCAATATTTACCGCGATGGCAAGGTCTGCATCAGCACCTTGCAATGCCCACCTCGAGGCGAGCTTCGCGCCAATTCCAGCGAGTACTGGCGGCCCGTGCTTGGTGCCGAGCAGGCTCTTCTTTCTGTTGTATCGCTTCTGTCTGATCCAAATGTAAATGACCCGGCAAATCAGTTTGCGGCGCAGCTCTGGGTTGTGAACCGCCCACTTTTCGATTCAAAATGCGCAGAGCTCGCACGCGAATCGCGAAAATCTGTACCTACGGATTTTATCGCGCCCGTTGTTGCTCACCTTAGTTCAGAAGCTGCGCCAGCTTCTTCTTCATCCTCATCTTCGTCTTCGTCGTCCAAGTCTTCGCAAGCTGCTGGCGCGAATCAGCAAGAAAACAACAATGGTCCCGCGACCTCGGCTGCTGCCGAAGACTCGGAGGCAGAAATCGAATACGTTTATTCTGACGATGAAGATGCCGCGGCGTGGACCATGCGCGAGGAAGATGATGTTGAAGAAGATGGCGACGATGATGAGACGGATCATGGAGCAGGAATGCGAAGCGTGGACGAACGATTCAGCAAAATTGCAAACGGTTCAGACGGCAACGGCCACGGCAGCGCCAACGCGAACGCGAACGGAGCACCGTCACAGCGCAAAAGTACGTCTGAAGAGGCGAAAAAGACTGAAGAAAACATCGACGTCGAAGAAACTGCCACCTCAACAGCAAACATGGAAAAGACGCCCTCATCAGAAAGTGAAATTGCGATGAAACGCAAGCGGTCCTCTGACGCCTCCTTGTCGTCTGATGAAGTACGCAGAAGAGCCCCAGTGTTGACCTCACCAAACTCTGCATCATCAGCTATGGCAAGTCCGCGCCCGGACCAGATTGTACAGATCGAGCAGACGGGAAAACGTCGCAAGCAAGATGCCGCGTGATAATTTCGTCTGCACAGAAAACAAATAAAACAAAAAGCCACAAATTTGCTCTTTACGGATATGATGACAGACCGATTTTGCTTGTTTCTCTTTGCTACATACCAAACCAACTGGAAATTGCGCGAGTGCGAAGCGCAAGGTCCATTTCCTTGACTACCGTTGCGCGATCGTGCATTGGGGCAATTCCGATGCGAAGTCGTCCCTTCTCTTGGTCCTCATGTACGACTTCAAAGCCATTTCCATGTACACCGTCGTTAAAGTTGAAGGCTTGGGCCCGTTCGGCATCCACGGCTTGGATAGGGAGCACGCGCGTAAAAGCCCAAAACGCTTCACGATGTTCGTCCCAGAGCGTCATGTCGACAACAACGTAACCATCAAGGCACCCTGAAAAGGTCTCGGTTCGAAAGTACAATGACGGTCTCTCCGTCTCGCCATCGCGTCCTCGGCCAGGCACTTTGAACTCAATGCGGCGCGTGACGTCTCCCTCACAATGCTCCGCGTTGAGCACAGGAAAACGTGCAAATTCGCCGCCGCCCGCGATGCTCGAGCGCGAGTCGAGATCGCCAAAGCTGCTCGACCACCACGTTTGTCCGAGACTTCTGATTGTGAAGGCGCCAGTGTATCCATGCATTCCATAATTACGGTCGAGATCATCAGTTATGGGTTCATGCATCGTACCAGCAATACCGAGAGCTGCCAGCACATCAAGATGGTGCACGCTGACAACGAGAAGCGCTACTCCGCGTCTTGGCCCCATCGCTTGGTCGAGAGAACCAAAGAGTACCGCGCTACGACCGAGGCTAATCTGTGAGAACCCTGTATTCCCAAGACGCTCAGGGGCAGCGCCATGGTTCTTGCTCCATGCAAGGACCCGCGTTGACCCACACGACTTGAGCTTGGTCGTGCATGTCACCTCAAGCGATGCCAACTGACCCTCGGACAAGTTTGGCGGCACAGCAAGTTTAAGAACAGCAGCCTGGTCAAAGCGAAGAGCGCCCGTTGCGAGATTGGGCGCCGGCGCCGCGCCTAGCGCGCGGAATTGCTCTCTTCGTCCCTGCTGCGTGCGCTTGCGAAACGCCAGGAGGTCGCAGACAGCGCCGTTGATTGACACAGTGAGGGATACCTCTAGACGCTCAATCGTGCGCGAGAGACAGGTTTCGACGCCGGATCGCTCCTGGATGCGGCGAAAGGTCTCCTTGAGTTTTGCGGATCGGCGCGCGACAAGCTCGCGCCGACGCTGCACAAACTGAGACTTTAGCGAGCTCGCCGTGGTCCCGACATTGTGACTTGCGCTGACCCGGTCTCTCCAGACAATGTCGCTGCTCGCTAGCCCGTAGAGGTCTCGGCACCCTGCGCTTATGGACGCAAGGCTGGCCGTGTCGAGGTACGAGAAAATGTGAAAGGACACGTGCGCAACGGGTAAGAGCTCCAAGAGCGACCGTCGAGTGATGCGTCTTCGAGGTTGCGCTAGTTTTGAGATGCGACTCATATCTGCGCTTCGACCTCGCACGCGGTCTCGCGCAGACGCCCCAGACCTGGACCCGGGTCTTGGTCTCGGTTTCGGTCTCGGCCCTGGGCCTGCATGGCCGCGTAGTTTGGTCGCTGTCGTCGAGGACGACGACTCGCGTGCATCCCTCGCCCTTGGTGTTTCCACTCGAGGGTCAAGACTCGAGGCGTCACATTCTCGACGGCCACGGGCCTGCGCGAGAGGTTCGCGCGCGCGATGCATCTTCCGCGACGCAGACCTGGCCGCGACCATGCCTACATAACCTCCTTCCACGCGGGCCTCATTCTTATAAAGTGACTCGGACTGACTGACTGACTGACTGATACAGAACCGTTACGGGCAGTGTTGGACTTCTCCTTCGTCTTCGAAGCTTCACCCTCTTCTTGACGGGCAGTATGCGGAGCAACTGACGCGTCTTCTTGGCACCTTTTCGAAGCGAACGGTTTGCAGAGGAGTTCGCGCTCTTGATAAACACAAGGATTTTCTCGAGACCCCTGGAACCATTGAATTTGGGCGTGGCGAAGTTTTGTAAATATCTTGCTCGCAAACGTCTGACCGACGAAGAGGGACGCGCGCACAATTGACCGCCCGTTCGCCCAACGACCAGCCAGCCCACGCAAGCGGTCGATTGGGCATCGTCGCCTCACTCGCCAATGTTGGGCGGTCATCCGGCGTGCCCCAGCAGACAGAGGACCGCAAGCCCCAAGGCGGGCAATTTTCGTTCTTGCACGCATGTGCAATGTGCAAAGCACGGAAAAGAAAGAAAGAAGGGTCCTAGCAAGCAGCGCATTGCGTCAGGTCGATACAAGGCCGACGCAGGGACGTCAATCAGAACGCCACATCGTGCGTAGGTGGCTTGCGGTATGCCCGCGTTGTCGCCTCGGGACACGCGTGCAGTTCGGGACCATCGTGCTTCCAACGCGCAAAGCTTGGCCCACTTGTCTTTCTAGCACGCTTTGCCTTTGCACGTGCAGTCGCAGGACCCCAGCACTCCCCATGTTTTCCACAAACGGAAGATGTACAGCACTCATACGATCTTGATCAGAGCATAGAAGAACAGTTGACCCCACGTGCGAGGACGGTCGGTCAGTCAGCGAGGCCGAAACATCCGAGGATTCCGAGCCACCGGCCACACGACTCGAATCGGGCACGTCAAGTAAGTAGAAAATGCAAAAAGCGTGGAAAGGGAGGAGACAAGACTCGGTGATTGCACTGCATGCAGACCGCAGCGACTGAGTATCCCCGACTTCCTCCGCACTGCATGTCTCCGAGGCTCTGGCCAAGTTCTGAAGACCAAGTTTCCTCAGGGCCCAGGCGGGGAAAGAAAGGGAATCCATCCCCTATCTTCCCTTTGACTGTCTCACCCACCTAGGGCGCCTCTGCGCGCCAAGAACAGTTCCGCTTTGTCAGCAAGGCCGGGAAAAGGTGCTCCGTTGGAGCAAGGTACGAATTAGGTGCGAACAAATCTTCTAAAGCGCGGCGCGCTCTTGGGCGCGGAGTTTCGAAGGAGGCCTTGATTGCGCGATCTACAGGGTCGAAGAAAACGATGAGCGACGCCCTTCGCGTCCGCGTCGAGAGCGATGTCTGGATTCCCGCGTGCAAGGGCAATGAGCGAGAAGTGTACGAGCTGGCCAAGGTGCTGAGCATGGATGATGAAGCGAAGACCTGTACAGTCAAGGCATCCTCGGGCCCGAAGCTACAGCTTTCCATTGACGACCTTCAGCTCACCAACCCGCGCGTTGTGCCCGACATGACCTCCCTGTATCACATTAACGATGCAGGAATCTTGCACAATCTCAAGGTCCGGAGCGAGAAGGACCTTCCCTACACCATGATGGGCTCGGTTCTCGTGAGCGTGAATCCGCTGCACGCCGTGCGCGACCCGGATGTTGGACCAAACAAGGTCCTTCCAGCCGATGTGCCTCACCCGTACTCCATCTCCGAAAACGCTTTTAAGAACATGACCTTTTCGTACGAGCGAAAGATGCAAGTCACGCGGCAGCTCGAGATCATGTCGCGTGCTGGTCAGGACGTGAGCAGCATGGGCGACATTGAACTCGTCGTGAACCAATCCGTGGTCATCAGCGGCGAGAGTGGGTCTGGAAAGACAGAGGCCGGCAAGCGAGTGCTGAGTCATCTCGTCACCCGCACGTGCAGCAATGAGTCTGGCAACTCGAAGCTTGACGTGCAGCTTGCGGGTGTTGGCCCAATTCTTGAAGGGTTCGGAAACGCCTCGACGGTCTGCAACCACAACTCGTCTCGCTTTGGCAAGTTCTCCAAGTTGCACTTTCTGCAAAACTCGCAGGAACGCGGCCGAGGTCGTACATGGGACCTCGTCGGCGCCACGGCCGAGACCTACCTTTTGGAGAAGTCCCGCGTGGTGAACCACAGTAATGGCGAGCGCAACTTTCACGTCTTTTATCAGCTCATCAACGGTGCTGACGACGCGCTGCGCAAGAGACTCGAGCTGCCTGCCAAGGTACAAGATGCGCGCAAGTTCCGCTACCTGACACCCGGAATGCTCGCGCAAAGCACTGATGCAAGTGCCGGTGCAGCTGCTGGAAAAGGTGCGGGTGGTGCCGGCGGGCGCGCCCGTGGCCGTCGCGGCGCAGGTGCTGCGCCATCCTCTGCGCCTTCGAAGGGGGGAATGACCAAAACGATGACGGTCTCGAACGAACGGTACTTTGAGCCGCAGATCCTCGAAAAGGACAAGCGCAACTTTGGATTCCTCCTGCAGGCCTTGGCGGATATTGGCAAGACCCCAACCGAAATTGACGAGCTCCTCTCGGTGGTGGGCGGTATCCTTCACCTTGGCAACATCAGCTTTGTGAATGACGAGGCCACCTCTGACGACGCGGCGCGCGTGGCTGATGACGGCAAAGCAGCTCTGCACAGGTCTGCCAGCCTTTTGGGCGTCAACGAGGCTGATCTGTTGACGCTCTTGCTCGAGAAGGAGGTCAAAGCCGGGCTCGAGGTTATCAAGTCGCGACTCGACACCACCTCGGCGCAGTACGGACGCGACGCTCTGGCCAAGTGGACGTATGGAATCATCTTTGACTGGCTCGTACATGAGATTAACGCGGTCCTGATGAGCTCGTACACTGCGGACACCCCGCTGGAGGAGATCCCCTTCATCGGAGTGCTGGACATTTTCGGTTTTGAGTCTTTTGCCAAGAACGGTTTTGAGCAACTGCTCATCAACTACACGAACGAGTCGCTGCAGTCCACATTTAACTACCAGGTCTTTGTTGCCGAGGCGGATCTGTACAAGCAAGAAGGCCTCATTCTCGCAGGCGAGCCATTTGCGTGCCCCGCAGACGATGGTGCATGCCTGGACCTGTTTGAGGGCAAGCCGGGCACCGCCGGTCTCCTGATGGAAATCGACTCTGAGTCTCGTGCCCCGAAGCCATCCGATGACAAGATGAACCGCCGGCTGCACCAGTGCTTTAGTAAGGAAAAGAGCTTTCCCAAGCCGCACCCCAAAGATCTGGCAAAGAAATTTCTCGTGTCGCACTATGCCGGCGTCGTCGAGTACACGGTGGGCGATTTCGTGGAAAAGAACAATGACCGAATCCCTGCCAAGATGCATGCTCTCATGCGCGTCGCATCCAACTCGGTGGTATGCTCTGCGTTTGAGCGTTGCGCGGACAGTGGCTCTTCCAAGGCGAAAAAGACTGTCGTGGCAAACTTTGGTCGTCAGATCCGTGGCCTCGTGGACACTTTGGAGTCTACCAAGTGCAGTTTCATTCGCTGCGTCAAGCCGAACCCAGAGATGAAGTACGCGCCGGGTACAAATTGGTTCAACAATCAGTACGTGGCGGAGCAGCTCAAGTGCCTGAGCATCCCGCAGACCGCCGCCGTGCTCAAGAGTGGGTTCCCCACACGCATCGAGTACGACTCGATTGTGTCTGCGTACCAGACTGCGCTCCCTCCGGATGCCCTGCAAGTATGGCAGCGAGCAAACGAGAATGGCAACAAGCAGAACGGGCGAACCTTTGTGTGCGCCTTGTTCTGGGCCTTCAAGGTCCCGCAGGAAGCGTATCGTCTCGGTCTCTCGCGCGTCTTCTTTTCATCAGGCATGATTGACCTTTTGGACCGTATCATGAAGGAGGCCGCGGCGTGGGCGCAAGACGAGGGCAAAGAGAGCGAGGAAAAGATTGAGGTTGGACGTCGCTTTAAGCTATACTATGCGCGTCTTCGCTGGCGGCGTTGTGCGGCCAAGGTCATTGCTTGCAACAAGTTTCTCGCGGTTCTTAAGGCCTCTCGCGCGAGAGGAAATGCGGCTCGCGTTGCGCAAGCCGCTGTGCGATCGTTCCTCTTCCGGCTGGTCATTTCCAGGCGCATCGAGAAACGACTCGAGGCCAAGCGTGCCGCAGAGCGAAAGGCTCGCGAGGCTGCGGAGCGCAAAGCCCGCGAGGAAGCCGAACAAAAACGCCGCGAGGCGCTCAAGGAAGGCAAAGTCTCACGCGAAGAGGCTGCAGAAGTCTTTAGCCAGTCAGCACAGCATCATGGGGCTCCGCCTTCGGGCCCTAGCAAGCCAAGCAAGGATTCTAATCTTCGCGGCAAGAAGCCTGGCCTTGCCATCGATGCTGGCAGCTCGAAGAACATGCCCCCGCTCAAGACGCCTACCGAGACGGGCGCCAAGGCCCGTCAGCGGTATCGCAGCGCGAAACGCATATCCGGCGGCTGGAATCTTTCTGGCGCCTTGCGCACGCCTCGGGGTTCGCTCAATCCAGACTTTTTGGAGCTCGTCGACATGGCGCAGCAAGGAATTAAGAAGGAGAATCAGGAACTTCGCGACCAGAATGAGCGTCTTCGCTCTGATCTCGAGGAGCTCAAGGCCGACCTCATCCTCTTGCGCAAGGCTACGACTCCATTTCAGCACGTCTTGCACATTGTATGATCGATGCAACCGCCCACGTCTCCTCCTCTCTCCGTGTTGTACGTGCAAGAAAGACCCCATTGGAAGAAGAAACAAAGAAAATAGATGGGATGATAATACAGTTTGCCATTTGAGTCGCAGATCACCCACCCTTTCAACGAGCATGCGCGAACTTGCAAGTGTCGCCAAACTTGCAAGTGCCCTTGCGTTCAAAAGCAAAGCACTTTTTCGGTCCATCAAACACGCGAGGTGCCTCGTTGTCCGCGTTACCCTCTGCTGCTGGAAAAGTTGTCTTGTTAGATTTGCCTCGGGATCCATTGCCACGAGGCCGTCGTCCTCCTATTTTGTCAGGCTCCGAGCCAGAAGCAGAAGACTGCTTGTTGGTAGCCTTGAGGGTAGTGGCATGGGAGAACTTGCACTTGTCCCCGAAGCGACATGCTCCATCGCGCTGGAAGGAGAAGCACGGCCTCGGCTCGTCGGACTTGTTGCTGGTTCTCGCATTGCTGGGCTTGCGAGAAGCTGGCTTGGCGCCATCCTCTGGTGCAGACGTTTTGGAAAGAGAACCTGGTTTGCTCCCACTGAGAGCCAAAGCCTCGCCAGCCATTGGAACCTCCACCTCGTCAGCCCAGTTTCCCACTTCAGCCTGGGAAGCGATGGCGCTGTTCTCCTTGTCGGCTTTGGCAAAGGCAGCAGTTTCCTCCGTCATCTCGGCGGCGAGAGAATCGATCGTCTCCCCGTTTTCCGTCGATGTCATTTCTTCTTCCTTGCCGGCCTTGTCTTTCGGCGCGGCGGTCTCCTTGCGCACATGGAGATACTTGCAGTGATTGCCACGAGGACAGCCGGATCGGCGCTGAAAAGCACGGCACACTTCGGCACTCTTTGAGCCAGTGCCCTCATTTGTTTCCGAGGACACATCTTCGGCAACCGACCCAATTTCGGGTACGGTGTGCAGGTACCGACAGCGATCACCGCGAGAGCATTGGCCAGACTTCTTGAAGGAAAAGCAAAGCTTGCGCCCATCCTTGGGAGCCTTGGCGGAGCGGTCATTGGTAGCGTCCTTTTTCTTTCCCTTGGTTCCTGTAGTTTTCTTTGTGACGGCCTGATCGGTTGTCTCAGCATTCTGATTGGTAGCGTCGCCATCTGCGCTGCTTTCATCCTGGCTGGAACCTTTACAGTCTGGTTCCGAGATTGCACGGTTGCTCCGTCGCGAATTGCGTTTCACAGGTTCCCATCCGCCTTCGTTTTCAAGTTCCTCGGCAGCTGCTTCTTCAGCAGCGCGTCTTGCTGCCACGGCCTCTTCGTCCTGCATGCTCTCACGAAGCGCGGCGTCCACACGAGCGCGCTCTTCGCGGGCCTCGCGCAAGGTTTCCTCACGGGCCTCGCGCTCGGCAGCGAGAGCAGACTCAGCACTTGCGATTTCCTCATGCGGCGCGTCGGCTGCAAGTGGATCCCAGCAATGAAAGAGACGCAAGGAAGCGGCAGCTGACCCCGGAAGGGCCGCGGCCACGGGTGGGTTGTGCGAGTGCGCCGAAGCAACGGAAGAGAGTCGGCGACGGTTGCCGTGAGCAAAATGGTCCTCTTCGGCGGCCATGTCAACGAGCACAAGAGTAATGTCATCGCGATCCTTGCCTGCATTGCGCACGGCGGTCTGAATGAGCGTCTGTGAGGCAGCTTGCGGGTTGCGGTTACGCACAATGGAGAAGGCTTGCTTGGGCGTGACAGCATCCCAGAGTCCGTCAGAGGCGAGAAGTGCACGTATAGGAACGGGAGACTCGTCGTCGGCATCGAGCAGTCGCACAAGCAGATTCGTGATTTCGGGGGTGGCAAGGGACTGTTTGGCGTCAGGGTCACCGATGGTACGGCTCATCATGAGCCCTCCAGGCCACAGCCGCAGCGGGTCGTCGGCTTTGTCATCGTCTACGATGCCGGAGCAGCGGGCAATCTCGCCCCCCTCCCGGGTGACACGCTCGCGTTCGGCCTCATTGTTGTCCAGACGATGATCTGCAGAAAGTTGCACGATCGATCCAGCGATTTCTGCGTGGGCATGGGAGTCACCAACATTTGCAATCGTTGCAAGTGCCCAGCCGTCGCTTTGTATCCTGGGCGAGCGCGTTACGACCATGACAGTAGCCGTGGTACCCGAGGTTTTGAACTCCTTTGTGCATTCGGTGTCGAGCAGCTCGAAGGTATCGATGAGCGCTTGCGGCAGCACACGCTGCTCCCACCCGGTCCCGTTTTTTGCGTCAGCGTCGGCTTTGTCTGCGCGCTGGAGGGTTTCCACCAGCGTCCTGCAGAACTTTTGCGAGGCGAGTTGCGCTGCGTCGGGTCCGCCGTGGCCGTCAAAGACGCCAAAGACGTCAAACTCGCGGCCCAGGGCGTGCAGCCCATTATCCACACACTCAAAGTCTTCATCCTTGAGCCTTTTCTTTTGCTTGTAGAATCTCACGACGGGAGCGAACTCCTCGACGCCCTTGCCCTCTTCCTCCATCGTGTCCGCCTCCTCGGCGTCTCCTTCTGCGCGTGGCCTTTTCTCCAGGTTGACGCGCGTCGCCTCGGCTCAACTCGGCTCGGCTCAACTCGGCTCGGCTCGGCTCGGCTCGGCTCAGCTCAGCTCAGCTCAGTCTGAGGGGGGGGAGGGGTGGCGCTGCCGCCGCTCGCGCGCGTGCGACCCTTCGCTCCCTGCGCGTCCGCGCGCGTCGCCAGGTCCCCGAGGTCGCGCGTCTCGCGTCGGTCCCGCGTCGTCTCGGTCTCGCGTTGCAAGACTGTCGCTGTTCGCGCGCACAGCCGGGGCAAGAGAGAGAGAAAGAGGATCGCGAATTTTGAATTTGAATTTGTATTTGAAATTTGAATTTGAATTTGAATTCAAAGTCAAAAAGAAAAGTGCCGCCCGCCCGCACGCCCCGCGCGTGTCATAGAACGGACAGGAACCACCCGCCGCAGGCTTATGTGAGTCAAGGAACAGTAAAGAACCCTCTTATTACGGCTACCATCGCATGGCACGTCTGCATCGTTTGGAGCGAATGTGTTGAGGTAGTTCGGGGTTGCGCAGGATGCAAAAGATCGAAAGGTGACGCGAAGCTCTCCGCTGAAGAGCAAGGAGGAGGAGGATCTTGAGGGTGAGCATGAGCATGAGCATGAGCATGAGCATGAGCATGAGGAGAGAGAGCATCGATCGCAGCGCGAGACCGAGGCAAACCAGATTCGACTGACTCGAGGGAAGGGTACGCGAAGCAGACCGACATCTAGACGGGCAGGCAAGGAACGTGAAAGAAGGAGGAGCAGGCAGCACGAGAAGAGGCCAGGACAGGATGGTCACGCAAAAGGACGTGCTGCTGGAGGGCAAGCACGGCGGCTCGCTGGAGGCACTCGAGGTAACGAGCGACGAGTGCGGCGCGTCCATCCGTGTCACCAAGTTCGGTGGCACGCTGTACTCCTACAAGGACGCAGATGGCGAGGAGAAGCTCTTTGCGTCAGAAGAGGGACACACCGATCGCAGCAAGCCTGTGCGAGGCGGCGTGCCGCTGGTGTTTCCCCAGTTTGGCGGCGGCGAGCTGCCCAAGCACGGCTTTGCGCGCACGTCCGAGTGGCTTCTCGAAGACACGCCCACGGAACAGGACGGCATCGTCACGGTCGCTTTCGTGCTGGAGAGCAATGAGGAGACGCTGAAAATTTGGCCCTTCAAATTCAAGCTTGTGCACAACATCGTCTTTGGCGCCTCCAAGCTGCAGACGAGCATGCACGTCGTGAACGTGGGCGAAGAAGCCTTCAAGTTCCAAGCTCTCTTGCACACGTACTACCTGATCGAGGACATCTCGCAGGTCCAAGTTGCGGGGCTGAAAGGGCTCTGGTACGTGGATCAGCTCCGTGAGAGCAACACGTTCACGGAGGAAAACGATCCGATCACTTTCGAGGCGGAAACCGATCGCATCTATACTGATGCCAAGGGCCCAATCGAAATTCTTGATGGAAAATCCAAGAAAATCAGTATCGAGCTGAGCCTCAGTACTGGCGAGGACGGTACGGACATTAAGCCTTGCGATGCAGTCCTTTGGAACCCTTGGACGGAAAAGTCCAAGGGAATGGGCGACTTCGGCGACGAGGAGTTTCATACCATGATGTGCCTCGAGCCCGGCTGTGTCTCGCGCTACGAGACCTGTGAGCCAAACGCTACCTGGGTGCTCACACAACGTGTCACCTTCTCAAAGATGTGAAGACATCCGTTTTCCTTTTTCCTTCCTCTTTTAGATCCTAATCAGACAAGACAGTTGATGACCATCGACTTTGACAATGACTAGCCTTGATATCAACATGTTTCTGGCTCGCGCGATAAATGCCGTACGCAAGGACAAAAGCACCTGGGCCCGATCGCACTCATGCATGCTTTCCTCATTCGCACTTGTGCACTTGCATACGCACTTATGCACGTACACAAAAACTAAGTCAAGCAAACAATCACCTGCTCCAGCGTCTCGCAGGTAGAGACAACCAACTTCCTCTTACACGCTGACGATAATATTTTAGCTTGCGCAAGTGCTTGCTTGTTAGACTGCTCAAGTTCTTGCGTAGCCTGCCCAAATGCTTGCTCATACTGGAAACAGAGATTACAAACGTTATATGATTCAGCTGGCGTTAATTCGCCGAATGAGTTCTTCGTAAAAGGCCTTGGACAAGTACAAACGACGCTGAAAAGGCATGGACTCCGTCTCCTTGAAGAGATGCTTGGCCGATGCCGGAGCAGCGTCGATGTATGCGGAGAAAGGGGCGAACCCCGGAAGTTTCGGATCACTCTCGTGCACAACCAAAATAGGTTTCTCCTCTTGCAATGCCGTTTCCAGCTCCATGATCACGGCACCCTCGAAGACGGTCTTAGAAAGGAAGAGTAAGTAGCACTTGGATTCTCGGATGCCTTGCTTCATTGCATCCTCTGTGAGGTTGCCCTCGGTCTCTTGGTCAATCCAGACAAGAACACCACGGTTGCGAAGCTTTTCCGCCATGAGATTGCAAGCATCGCCTGCGTCACACTGGCGATGACTCAAAAAGACGTGGTTTTTGAGCCCAGCAGGCAAATCTTGAAGTGTGGCCTTCTCAACGGTCCCTGTGTCTTTCTCGTCTTCTGTCAGCGAGCCGTCTTGGAAGAACGGCTCGAAATCTGCAACCCTCGCAATTCTGGTGCCGGTTGACTTGATAATTTCTACGTCAGATGAAGCAAAAGCTCGCACAGCTTCATCGTAGGATACCAGGACTGACTCATTCTTCGGCGACTGGAGAAGGAGCTCCCAAGGCAAATCTCGAAAGACCGCGTCGCGTGCGTCTCGGAACATGCTCACCAGAGTCTTTAGCGTGCTCGCTGGCTCTCTGCAGTCACGCTCCAAACGGATCCTGATCTCATTCTGGGTCTGTTCGAGCGCAAAGACAGAAAGACCAAAATGAACGATCGCCTGGTTTCCCGAAAGCTGAGGGGCGCGCGCAATGGCCCCAAAAGTTCCACTGTACTGAGCGCAAAGCGAGAGCAGGCGCGCAAAGACGCCATCCGGGAGAAAGAATTTGGAAAAGTCCAAAACGCATGTCAAGCCGGCGTCCATGTCCGCAATCTCTGCGTCAAGTTTAACGTCCATCGAGTTCTTGAGCAGACTGCTGACCAGGTAGAGCGTCTCGTCTTGGCGGCCCCTTGTCAGAGCCTCTTCTGGAAAAACCCAGTCTGACATCACCATCGTGTTCTGCATGAACTCCCGCAAAAAGTCAACTTCTTCGTCATTCCACAGAAACCTCAGCAGACTGAGCGTGGCGATGCCGCGTTTGCGTAGCACCGCAAAATCTTTTTTGAGACCCGCTTTCTGTAGCTCGCGATTGTATCGCATTTGCTTAACGTGGATCTTGTCCGCAATCACGCGCGAAAGTTTGTTCAGGAGCCATTGCGGATTCAAGACGACCTTGTCGTGCAAGGTGTCTGTTGCGCGGAGATGAACGAGCATGCCGAGCTCGTGGAAAAAGCTCAAGAGATCGTCGGTCTGATCACCGGTGTGGTACTTGATTGCGAGCTCTTGCACTTTACGAAAAGGCACATAGTCGCACTCCAGCTTCAGCAGGTCGTCCATTACCTTGAGCCACCGCAACGAGATCTTTCGCGAGACGGCCTCGAGCGACGAGGCGCTTGCTTCAACGGCACTTCTCAACTCCGAGGCATGGCCTGGCTCGCGGCTCATGTTGTTGATTGGGAAAAAGCTAAGGCTTTCTGCAGAGTTTGGGATAATGTTTTCATTCTCATCGACCGACAAATTTTCGACGAGGATCTCCTCCACCTCGTTGACGTCAACTGACGCCTCGTCATAGTGCGTGCCCACCAGAATGATTGGTGCAGTCGGCGCATGCAGCTTGACCGAGTTGAGCCAAAAGGAAAGGTACTCTAAAGCTTTCTCTTGCTCGGTAAGGAGTTCTAGCACGTTGAAGATGACCAGGAAGACACCTCCCTTGCGCGTGAGGAAGATATGGTGCAGCGCGTAGAAGACCTCCTGACCCGCGTAGTCCCAGATCGTAAAGTAGATCTTCTGTCCGGATTGCGTCTTGCCGGCCATTTCCTTGATTTCCGCATATTCGAACCGTTCCGCCATCTCAGCCTCAGGCACCAGCTCGACTTGTTCCTCTGCAACGAAAGGCCGCGGGGCAGAAGATCTTCGGCGTCTAAAGACGAGATTTGACGCCTTTCTGCTGATGCGCCTGGGCAGCGATTGCCGCTTATTGCTTCTGGGTTGTTCCTCCTGCTCGGCCATGCGCAGTGCCGCAGCGCGATACGCCTGACGTTCAAAACCGCTATCAAGGTCCTTCATCTCGTCCCAGAACTCTGCATCGGTGCGCATGAGCTCGACGCCCACCGTTGAGATGTGCTCCTTTACGGGCGCCATGCCCAGTAGCGAGCGCACCGTGGACGTCTTACCGGCAGCACCCTGGCCAATGACCATGAGCTTGCAGCGGCCCAGTTCCGTGGGGTCCCCGTTTACCAGCGCCGCCTTGAGCGCCTCTGCCGCCGGCCCAGCGAGCGCCTCTGCCATGGGCCGAACGACCTCTGTGCCGTCCAGCACGTGCCTTGACGGCGAGGCGCTCTTCTCCACGTCCCAGACACAAACGAGGTTGGCGCCAGAAGTAACTTCAAAGTCGCGTACTAAGGTTCCGCCAGATCCGCTTACGATCTCCGACCCGAAGAGAGAAACCGAACGCACCATGCTCGGCTGATGTTTTAAGACCCACAGGATGTCATCCCCGTTGCGTGCGTCCCAGCCTCTGACTGTGTGGTCCATGGACCCGCTCACGATACGGTCTCCCTCGAGCGCGACAGATTCCACTTCGTTGGTGTGTCCTCTGAGCACAAAGGCGAGCTCGAAGGAAGGCATGGCGTAGACCCTCACTTTACCGTCGCCGGACCCGCTCACCATGTACTGCGCGTTGATTGCGACCGCTTTGACCCATAATGGCGCCTCCGCGCAGACGTGGCGTAGGTCACCGCTGGTCCGGTCGAAGACGCACACGGTGTTGTTTTCCAACCCGGCCACGAGCAGATCCTCGTGGGTGGCAACGCTGTAGACCGTCGCCGCGGTGTTGATCCTCAAGGTCTCTTCGCCGCTGATCTTGTCCCAAAGGCGGATTGTGCGGTCCTCGGACCCGGAGATTATCTCGTTGCCAACGAAGACGACGCTCCAGACATGGCCAGTGTGGCGGTCCCTGAGGGCGTGCAGTACGGAGGCCGTGGCTAGGTCGATGACGAAGAGGCCGCCACGGTCGGTCCCTACGGCGGCCAGATTGCCCTGCACGTCCACTGAGATGCCCTTTCCGTAATCGGGCACAATCATCTCCAAGACGAGGGCGCCGTCCTTCTTGATCCACGTGCGCAAGTACCTGTCTTCGCTGACAGCCAGCACGAGGTCGGCGGACTGCGCGACACCACGCACGATGCCTTCTATGCGGCCCATAAGAGCGACGGCGAAGGAAAGGGGACCGGGCGGGCGGGCGAACAAGCGGAGCGAAGAGGCGGAGAAGGGAAATGCGTAAGCGATTGCAGCTCAAGGATAGGCGTAAGAGGACAGGGAAGCAACACGAAGAAGTATGTGAGTTGGGTGGGAGACCTGGGCTGCTGATGCGAGCTGGCGCGACAACGCACGCTAGAAAGCAAGGCTGAGGGCGCGCGGGGGGGGAGGGGGGGGGGGGAGGAAGGGAAGAATAGAAGCAGCTGCTTATTCCTTTCGGGCTGGCCTGCCGCGCCGTCGCGCCGCCGACGCGACGGCGAAGGGCGGTTAAGTGTTTGCGAAGATTTTGAAGGTGTCCGCCAGCGTCCGCCGGGGTGTGCATTTTTGGTCGAGCGTGACCAGCCAGCCAGCCATCAATGCAAGCATAAATAATAACTACAAAACGCGGCAAGCAGCCAGCGAAGAACGGAAAGATAAAAGTCAAGAGGTTAGAAAACCAGGCAGAAAGACAGTCACTATAGAAGATGCCCTCATTGCTACAAGAAGTTGCAGCAATAGGCTAGTAAGCAAGCCAAAAAGAAAGAAAGAAAGAAGGAAAGAAAGAAAGAACACATTCGTGCGGGGTACGGGTATACGATACGCTTAGAATTACTGACCGGCGCTGGCCAAGACGTCATCGACACGGAGAATAAGTTTGGCGAGCTGATTGGCCATCTGGATCTGGGAGATCTTTCCGGCGAGGGTCTCGAAGACGAGCGCGTTCTTCATGTTGGCCTCCTGGTTGCCCATGGCGTCAATACCGATAAAGGGGTTCTCCTCCGCGACCTGGCGCGCCTTGATATTGGACAGCATGGTGATGGGCGGGAGACCCGAGTTCTCGGCGAGCGCCATGGGCACATCGTCAAGAGCGTCAGCAAAGGCGCGAATAGCGTACTGCTCGATGCCAGTAATGGTGTTGGCATAGTCAGAAATGGCAAGGGAGCACGCGACTTCGGCGGAACCACCACCATAAACGATGCGGTTGTCCTTGATAAGGTTGCGCGTGACGCACATGGCATCATGGAGAGAGCGCTTGCCCTCGTCGACGACCATCTTGTTGCCGCCACGCACAAAAACGGTGACGGTCTTTGCGTTCTGGCAGTCCTCGATGTACATCATGCGCTCCTTTGTGGTACCAAACTGAACCTCGCGCACCTTGCCCGCGCGACCGAGCTTCTCCGGGGTAATCTCCTCGAAGCGGGGCACAATGCGCGCGCCGGTTGCCATGGCGAGAAGCTCGACCTCGACACCGCCGACCCAGCGCACAGCGGGCAGCTTCTCCTGGACAAGGACACCAAGACTGTCGTCCTCCATACCCCACTGGCAAAAGACGGTATTGGCACCCGAGTCCTTGCACATTTTGACCATGTCTCTGTAGTACTTTTGTTCCTGCTCGTAGAGAGCGCGGTAGGCGTCGGCAGACTTGATATCGAGCTTGTGCTTGGTCTTGGGCTTGGGGGCCTCAAAGGGGCAAGTGAGGAGGAGGATCTTGGCGTCGTTGACCTCCTTGGGCATCTGAGGGTGGGCCCAGTCCTTGTCGAGGATGACGCCGTTGACGAGCTCGGTGTCTTCCAAAGTGCCTCCGACCTTGCCTTCCATCTTGATAAGATCAAAGTTGACGTCCTTGCGGTCAAGGTCGGCAACCGAGAGAACAGCGTCGACGGCAATCTTGGCCATCTTGGCCTTGTAGCGGTGGACGATCTTGGAGCTGAGAGTGGTGGAGGCGGTGCGGATGAGAGGTTCAATGTTATCCTTGGAGAACTCGACCGTGTCGCTAATCTTTTCGAGTTGTGCTACGGCCACCTCGCAGGCCTTCTCAAAGCCCTCGCAGATGCGGACGGCGTGAATGCCCTCGTCGAGGAGTCTGTTGGCCTGCTCGAGGAGCGCGCCGGCCAGAACGACGACACCCGTGGTGCCGTCGCCAATCTCGTTGTCCTGGGACTGCGAGAGCTCTACCATGAGACGGGCGACCTGGTGCTCGACCTCCATTTTGTTGAGGATGGTTGCGCCATCGTTGGTGATGGTCACATCGCCGTCGGGGGAGACCATCATTTTGTCCATGCCCTTGGGGCCAAGCGAGGACCGCAGCAGGCCCGCCACGGTCCGCGCCGCCAGGATGTTGGCCTTTTGGGCATCGAGGCCCTTGAGACGCTGGCGCTGCTCCTGCTCGCGCATCACGATAAACGGTCGCCCGAACTCATCGAAGACGACGCTCATTTTCCTCCTCCTTCTCTTCTTCTGCTTCCCGCCGCGCTCCTGCCGCTACCGCTGCCGCTTGCGCCTCCGCTGCTCTTCCTCCGCGCCGCCGAGGGCCGTCTCCTCGCGCCTTTCGCGACCGACCGTTCGCCGCGTCGCACAAGCAGGGGCAACCGCCGATCTTCGATCCCGGCGCTGGCTGGCTGGCTGGCCGACCGCGCAGGCGCGAGAGCGGGAGCGGGCGGGCGAGCGAGCGAGCGCGCGGCGCCGCGCCTGCTGCGCGTGCGTGCCTGCGCTGCGCGTGCGTGCGTCTGTCTGCGTGCGTGCGTGCGAACGGACGAGCGCTCGAGCTCGCGCTTGATCTTGGTCTGTCTGCGCGGCGCCGCGCCCCGCCGCGCCTCCCATTCTGCACTTGCGCCGCCGCCATTCCCCACTTGCGCCGCCGCTATAGCCCACTTCGCGCCGCGCCTCGCAAGTGCCGCTCGCCGGTACCGGGCGCGCCCCACGGTTAGAGAGGGTAAAGAAAGAAAGAAAGAAAGAAAAAAAGAAAGAAAGAGAGAGCAAGAAAGCGCCGCGCGGCCACGGCTCGCGGCCGCGGCGGGCCGGCGTAGCTCGCGGCCGCGCCGCGGGCCCCCGCACGGCGCGCGCAGGCGCATCGGGCGCGGGGAGCGCCGGCCGCCGCGCGGCTCTCGCGCGCAGACGCGGCGGGGCGCAAGGCGCAGCGGGAGGGCGCGAGGGAGGGACCTTCTCGAAAAAAGGAGCTGCTAACGGGCGCGCAACGTACACTGTGCGCCCTCGGTTTGCGGTGCTTGGCGGGGTCAATTTGGTTGGAGGGGGTTATGCAGGGACTTGAGGACTTACAAGGTGCCCCTTTGGGCTAGTCGGGTAATATGCTACCCGTCGGTTGGGAGGGGCGCGGAAGGGAGTCTGGAGGGCAGACGGCGCGGAGCTGCGCAACGCAAAAAGTGGCGTGCGCTGGAGGAGCGCTCTCAGCCTGAGGGCGCGCGACGTTGCGACGCTTCGGCAATGGCGCAGACCGAGGTAGGGCTAGAGACAGCCTTGAGGAGTAACGACGGCGTGCGGATACTCTCGTCTCGATATTCAAAGGCGTTTGTGTTGTGCGTCGAGACAGCCCTGCCGACGAGAAGGGGTCATCCGTGTGAAGATGACGCGGAAAAAGGAAGTGGTGCTGATTCGCCATGCAAAGTCACAGGCGCAAGAAGCGAGCTCGGGCGACCGGCGCACCTCGTTCGCGCTGGTAGACGCTAAGCTCTCGAAAGAAGGGGTGCTGCAAATGCGAAAGCTTGGCGAGAAAATCAAACGCGACGCACGCTTCAAAAGTGTGCAAACCGTGCTCTGTTCTCCACTATCACGTGCGCTTGAGACTGCCTGCATCATATTTGAAGGACACCCGTGTAAGATCATCGTTGTCCCTGAACTTGCTGAATTTGCATTGAGAAAAAAAATGTCAGGTTATGAGAACACGGGAAGGCCATATGAGGATCTCTGTCAGGACGCAGACCTGAAACAAATGTCAAAATTTGCCGACGTCGATTTTACACTCATCAAAGACTATGAAGCCAATTACGGGACACAGTGGTGGTCTTCCAGGTACGTGAATTGATTCACTGTCATTCTCTTTCAATCCGGCATTTTTTTTTTCGCGCAAACGCAAGCTAACAATGTAGAGTCTTTCTGCAAATGGTCTGTATATCATGATGAGCGGCACAGCTTCGAGCCCATAAAGTCGGATGCACAGATAGCACGTCTCAAAAAGATCATCCATGCTCTTCCGGACGAGCGCATCGTCGTCGTTGGCCACTGTTGCAATGTAAGTTCGCACGATGTCCTGTTCTCCCCGAATGTGTTCCGCATCCACATCTCACATTCGTTAAAAAACAACAACATTACGATGCAGATGATGAAGTTACTCAACACGTTTCGCCGTGTCCCCAATGGTGTACCTATTTGGTGCGATTTAGTCAAATTTGGGTCATCGTTCACATTGCGCCGGCGTCTTCGCGCTTCCTCCGTGCGTGTCTCCGTGGACTCGTAGCTCGCAAGCACTGCACGCACTGCACACCCACTCTCTTCTGCCATATAAAAACTAGTATTTTGACGAATTGCACAATGACCCCAACGCTAGTTTAGTTTGTTGCCGATTCATGACACCATCAGCCCGACGAGCTCGGTCATGTTGAGGAGGAGCGCAAAGGTCGTGAGCTCTGGTCATCCATGCTCTGCCGTCGTGCCAGCGAAAAGATGATCTCTGCGATCTTGAGGTCCATCTCCCCAATCTTCTAGGCCTACTACTGCAAAAAGCAGTCTGGCTTTGCCTGCGCCTGTGCCCGCGTCGCCCGAGCAGCGAGCGAGCGAGCGAGCGAGCGAGCTTGCGTGCGCGTGCGAGCGAGCGCGCGCGAGCGAGCGTGCGAGCGCGCGAGAGAGGGAAGCGGCGGGCGCCCCTGCCCGCGCCCACGCGCCCACGCGAGCACGAGCGAGCGAGCGAGCGAGCGGCCGGACGAGCGGACGAGCACGAGGTCGCGCCTAGAAAAGCAGCAGCGCGCGGCGCGGCGAGGGCTGCGGCTGCGCGCGTGCAGCCCGACGCGGCGGAGCGCAACGAGGCGAGGCAGGGCGTCGAGCGTCGCAGCGCAAAGTACGGCTTTTTCCTGGGGGTTTATCGCAGAAACGAAGCGCGTTGAATCGTAGAGGAGCAGGAGTTGCTCACGCAGTCACTCACCTAGAGTTTCGCCGTCGATAATCCTCACGAGCTCCTTGTTTGTGGGTAGCTCTCTCGCAGCGAACGCAAGGCTGCTACTCGACTTCAAGCTTGTGTACGCGCTCGTTCTCAAGGCGAGCGAGGCTAGGAAACCAAGTCTCCCGTCTTTGCGCCCGTGAACGGCGACTTTGACCAAAAGCGAGCTAAGATGAACGGCAATGCGTCGGGCAGGAGCTCGAAGGACCGCGTAGCGTTCGCGCTCGGCTTCCTCATGGGCCAGACGGTGGAAGTGACCAAGACGGACGGAAACGTAGTCAAGGGCGTTCTTGTTGGCGCCAAAAACGAGCCTGGCGATGCCGGATCCACACTCGAAGGGGTCACGCTTCAGTACGCGGGCACCAAGGGCGAATCCGCGGGCCCGACGTCCGCGGCGCCGGTGAATATTATGTGGAAGGATATCGAGAACATTTTTGCCGCGGACGCAGGCGGCATGGTGGAGGCCGTGAAGCGTGAGACGCAACATGAAAAGGACCAGGGCAGCGGCGGCTTTCGCACGGACACCGACATTAGCAGCGGTGCCCGCGCGAGCGGTGCGGAGCGCAAACTTCAATCCGCCGCGTGGCTTGCGAGCCCGCCCGTTTCGGGCGGCAACGCGGACTCACTCAAGGGCGCTTCATTGGAGAGCGGCGGTCCGGCAGGGAGCTGGGACCAATTCAAGGTCAATGAAGAAAAGTTTGGCGTCAAATCGACCTACAACGAAAACCTCTACACAACTGAGCTGGACAAGGGCAAGATTAGCGAGTCTGAGCGACGGCGCGCGAACCGTCTTGCACGGTCGATCGAATCGCAGTCGTCGAGCAACTTCCATGTACGCGAGGAGCGCGGCCTTGCTCCGTCTGGCGAAGAGGACCTTGATGAGGAATCGCGCTACTCATCAGTCACGCGGAACGAGAATGCTTATCAGCCTCCGCATCGCCGTGGCACCCCGGAGGCTAGTGATAAAGCACAAGTTGACGCGGCCCCCAAGTCCGCCGCCGCCGCCGCACAGGCTGCTCCTGAGGCGCCCAAGGCGAGCGCCGGCGGTGCCATGAGCTGGGCTGCCCGCGTGCGTGGATCCCAGACGCAGGATGCCAAGGAGGAACCGGCGGCTGGCAATACTTCTGCCAAGGATGCGCCTGGTACTGAGGACACTGAGGCAGAAACTGCCAAGGCAGCCAAGGCGACCAAGAAGGAGACCGCTAAGGGCGGGAAAAAGGAGTCCGCCAAGACTGCGGCAGCCAAGCCTGAGGCAGCCAAGATTAAAGCTGCCAAACCTGATTCGGCCAAGGCAGATACGGCCAAGGCGAGCCCGTCTGCAGCCGAAGAGAAGCGTATGAGTGATCGTCAGCGCGAGATTGACGGGTTGAAGCAATTCTCAGAGACGCTCAAGACGAAAAAGAGTGGGACGAGCAGTGGTGGCGAAGCAGGTGCGGACAAACAAAAGAAGCAGACCGAGGCCAGCAAGGCGGCTGGAGGAGAAAAGACCGCCAAAGAGGAGGTAAAGAAGGGTCTGAACTCTGCTGCCAAGGAATGGCGGCCCAATGCCAATGCCAAGGAGTTCACACCTTCGCAGCCAGCGCAGACAATGACAGATGGAGGATATGGCGGGCCGCAAGGTGCGCAAGGTGGAATGCCGTACGGGATGCCGCAAGGTGGCTACATGCCAATGAACCCGGGCTACGGGTATCCGCCGCAAATGATGTACCCGGGTATGCCAATGGGCGCGCCGGGAATGTACCCTGGCCACTACGGCCAGCCCCAGATGGGTTACTATTCCGGCGGAGCACCTCCGATGCCGTACGCGCCAGGACAGGGCGGCTCTGGAGCGCAGCAGCAGCAGCAGCAGCAGCAGCAACAGCAACAACAGCAGCCACAACAACAATAAAAACAATATAAACAACAGTAAGGGACAGAACGATCAATTTTATACACCTTGACTTTTCTCAGTTTTAGGTATACTACCTCGGCCATCGATTTCGTTTTTTTTGGTTGAAGGAATTTTCTTCTGTTGCCTTTACTGAATAAAAACAGTTGGGTAAAATTGATATCAGAATTTATACAATGTGATTGCGCGCCATGCAAATGAACGGAGCCCACTTTGATTGATTGTTGGGCTTTAGACGTGGGCGCAACTTTCTTCTCTGTGTGTCTCTCTCTCTCTCTATATATATATTTGTATGTACGGGGACGATGTGTTGAAAGGTGTGTGCAAGCCTCAAAAGTATGTTTGACTCAACTCGACTTGACTCAGAGCTCCATTTGAGTATATCTATCCTCAATGAAAATTGTCGATATGCTCGAGCAGCTGAATGTCACGCGTTTTGCGGCAAAGCTCTGCGTAAATGAGTGAAGCCTCGCCATGAGCAATTCTTGCATGCTCGGTAGCGGCGCAAATCCAGTGAGTCATTCCATCAATGTTGGTCATTTTCTCGCAAATACGCAAAGCATCGAATTCGGTCCGAAGCATGAGGAGCGGCGTTTGAAGACCAGGTTCCTCCTTCAAGAGATCGAGGCGCCGATCAACGATCTCCAAGGCATTGTCGAAGTCCTTGGTTTCGATGGCCTCGTAAATCTTATTGTCCATTGCAGCGAGATTTTCTCGTCTGGCCTCTGCCATTTCAAGCTCGTCCTTTTTCAGCGAGCATGACTCGCATTTGCACTTGAAGCGATAGCGCTCAAAGAGCAAGGCCCTGCGCGCGTCGCGCGGGAGCGACTGATCCACGTAGGAAAGGTAGAGTTCCTCGCCTTTTTCAATGTGGCGAAGAGCATAGAAGACGACCTGACGCGAGTGTTCTCTTTCTTCGAAACGGTAGCTCAAATTGGGTGCGCACGAATGATTGATGCGCGCTCCGTATTTGAGCACGGCAAAATAATCGCCGCCAAGGCAAATGGCGTTGGTCTCACAGACGCCCATGGGAGTTTTTTCAGGCTGCACATCGCCGGAGTCTGAGGTGCTCGCACAGGCCTTGGGGTTCCTGCGCGATGCTGCAACAGGCTGCTGCTGCTGCTGCTGCTGCATGACAGAGGGGCTGACGTCTTCTTCGCTCGCTGCAGAGCCCTCGCCGCTACTTGAGAGCGCCGAGGTGCGCGAGGAGCGGCGCGAGCACGCAGACGAACTGATGCAACTTCGTTGGCTGTCGCTGCGAAGGCGGCCGACGGCGTCGGGCTCGTCGATCGCGGTGTTGGCCTCGTCGTTGATTGCCAAGTTCTCCTTGGTTTTGGTAATTTTCTGGCTGTTCCTCTTTTTGGAGGACGAGGCATTATTTGACGCCGAAGAGAGCGACGAGGAGGATGCGCTTTTCACGAGTTTTCGCCTCGCAGAGGATGACGTGGTGATGCCGCGGTCCGACTTATCGTCACGGGAAGAGCGGCGACGGCGGTGGCTTGAGGCGTTGTCATCATCGTGCTCGGTTCGGCTGTTGGTGCTCATGTCGCTGGGCGTTCTCTCCAGGAGGTTGGAGCTGCTGCACGAGTCTTTGAGCCTGAAAAAGGCGCGACGCGCCTCGTCGGGGAGGTCATGATAGACGGCACGGTCGATGTCTTCGTCGCGGCGGAATTCAAGGAGGGGCGACTCTGCAAAGACGACCTCGTAAGGCGTAAAGGGGCGCCTGGCGCGAAGGCCAACGCCCTTTGCTGCGGTTCTCCGTGTCACCTTGACGGCGTCTTCGGGCCTCTGTTCCTCTTCAATGGTGTCGACCGTCACACCGCCGATGGTTTGAAGAGACCCTGGCGAGCTCGGCCAGCTGGCGTCTGAGACACCCGCGAGGCTAGTCAGGTCGTCCATGTCGGCGGCTGAGGGAATGAGCATCCGAATGGTTTTGCTTTTGCGTCTGCTTGCCCGGGCGCACAGGCGATAGCGATCAATGCCAGGCCACCTCCTCGGGTCCAATGATGGATGCGTGGCTCTTTTATCGCGTCGTGCCCGAACAGCTTGGCTAGGGTTGGCTTGGGTGGTTGGCGATCTGAATGAAAACACGCTCGACTCGGCTCGACTTGTGACTCGATTGGCGTGCGTGGAAGCAGAGCAGCTGCGCCGGGGAGCTCGGCAACCCGCGGTGTCGCGATCGATTGAGATGAACCAATCAATCAATCAATCTGCACCGCTCCTGATGCAGGTATGCACACGCGGCACAAACCGTCCAATCCACGCTCGCTCGCTCGCTCGCTCGCGGCTTGCTTACTTGCTTTTCTGCACAACGCTCGCGGGCGCCGGGTCACACCCCGTCGGAAGACTTCTCGCCGCCGCCGCCCCCCACCGAAGGCAAGCCTTGGAAGGCACAAGGGCAGGACAGGAAACAAAAGGAGTAGGAACAGCAGCAGCCAGCTGCTTCGCAGGTGGGCTCAGTCAGTCAGGCAGGCAGGCAGGGAGGCAGGCACGCGGGCGGAGTCGTTGCGTTCTTGGCGCAGGCCCAGCCAGCGTCACGGGCCCTCGGCGAGCTTTGGGCTTCACTCGGGTGGGCTTGACTTGGCGTGGGTTGGCTCGGCGCGGCTCGACTCGGCTCGTCGCGGCCGAGGACGTCGTCGTCGTGGTCGGCAAGTCGAGGCAAATCGATCAATCGATTTGATTGTGCAAAGGGCCGCGAATGGCTGGCTGGATAGCTGTATGGATTGAAGTATGTTTGCTTGCTGGCTTGCTCGATCGACGGATCGCAGGCCGCAGTCTATCTCCGTCTCCGTCTCTGTCGCCGGCGGCTCGGACACAGGCACGGTGTTTTCCCCGCCGTCGCGCAGAGAAAGAGAGAGCGAGAGAGAGAGAGAGGCGTACGCCCGACCGGGGGCTGGCCGCTCGCCCGTTCCCTTCTCTCCCTAGGGTGCGTGCGTGCGCCCTGGCTCGGCTCGCTGGCCGGCACTCGTGAGTTTCCTGTCGCTCGCTCGCAGGGCCGGGCCGGCAACCACGCCCCGGTGGCACGCGCGGCGTCGCTCGCCCCGGCTCCTCGCGGCGCGTGCGCCCAGCCAGGATACGCGCTACAGACAGAGCAAGCACGCGAAAGCAAGCAAGAACTCGCTCGGGTTTGCTCTCGTCCTCCCGGCCGCACGCGCGAGCAGGTTTTCGATTTTGCAGCAGGGAGCTGCGGCTGCGGCTACCTCACCTCCCCGTCCGTCGATCGATCAATCGATCAATCAATCCGCCTGGCGGCTCTCGCGCGCTGGCCACCTCGCCGCGGCGCGTGCGGTCGCACAGCCGTCCTCGAGTTCGACCTCGACCTGGACTTCGCTCGCTCGCGCGCGAGCAAGCCCAGCGAGCGGGCTAGCAAGCTGGCTTCGTGCGCTGTGCTGTGCCCTCTCGCGCAGGAATGAAAGAAACCGCGTTCGTCCCGTGGCCGCTGCGAAGCGCCCGGGTCTGTTGTG
Organism: Aurantiochytrium sp. KH105; assembly: GCA_003116975.1. Classification (NCBI taxonomy): domain Eukaryota; class Bigyra; order Thraustochytrida; family Thraustochytriidae; genus Aurantiochytrium; species Aurantiochytrium sp. KH105. Next base: position 676,356 of record BGKB01000044.1, read on the forward strand.
TTGTGTTGTCTTGTCTGGTCTTCCGCGCTGGGCTCGCTGGGCTGGAGCTCCCTCCCTCCAGGAAAAGGAAGCGAGCGAGGAGGACTGACGACTGAAGAACGAACGCGCTGTGGTAAAGGCGCCAAGAGGCCGCTGCCGCGAGATCGCGAACGCGACGCAGCGGCGGTCGGCTAGAGGGATCGTTGAGACGAGACCGCAGACGATGCTCTCCCGCCGGACGCTGGCTCGGCGCGAACGCGAACGCGAATGCGAAGGAAGGCGGACGCGGTGCAGAGAACGCGAATGACGCGGACGGGCACGAGCTAGCGAGCTCCTCGCGACGGCACGCGCCGACCAAGCGACCGATAATACCGTGCACGCTAACGGCGAAGTGTGCGCAACGCAATTTGCACGCCGGGTTCCTGGCACCTTTTTCTTTTCTTTCTTTCTTTCCTTTCTTTTTCCCCTGCTTTGCTTTGCAAGGCGAGCAAGCAGAGAGGCGCTGCTCTGCTCTGCTCTGCTCTGCTCCCTCGTTTGGTTTGTCTCCTCGCCGGGGCGGCTCGCGCTGCGACGTCTCGCTCCGCTCGTGCGTTCTCTCCGCGCGGGCTGGGCTGCGCTGCGCTGCAGTGCGCTGCGCGAGGCCGAGGCGAGGCACGAGAAGGCGGGCGGCGACCCTGCACGCGATGTCGCGTCCGGGGTTCCAGGTTTGGTGCGGGCGAGCGAACACGAGCAGCTCTGCACGCAGGCGATCGATCAATCAATCAATCAATCAGGCAAACAATCAAACAATCAATCGCCTGCTCCAGCGCCGCAGCTTCCACCCCGCGCGCAGGCGGCCGGTCCTCTGCCCCCTGGCCGCGCGGCCGCCGCCCGCCTCGCGTGGTCTCGCGGCCGCGCGTCCTCTGGCCCGACGCCCCGCGCGCGTCCGTGTGCGGAGGGGGGGCGGCGGGGGGTGTCCAGGCGCGGAAAGATGGCCGGCCCAAGCGGCGGCGAGGCGCGCCCAGGTTTTTCTTTCTTCTTTCCTTTCTCCCCTACTAGTGTATACACTCACGCACCCGGCGTGTCGAGCGCAGCTCCTTTTTCCCTTTTTTTTCCGCAGAGAACCCAACCTGAACATCCCATCCGCGCCTTTCTGGCAGGGGGATGTTGAGCAGCCACCATGGCCAGCAGCGGTATACTATACTCGAGTTTCCATGGCGGGTGGAAAGGCGGACGAGAACCGCCGGCTGCGGCCAACTTACTTATACTTGCTTATGATGCTGGCCGGGCACGCAGGGAGAACGGGGCGGGAGAAGCCTCCGTTCCCTGATTTGTAATTTATTTTGTTCCATTTTATTTTATTTTATTTTGTATTATTTTATTTTATTGCTATTCCTTGCCAAACGAGCAGGCGAGGCGGAGCCTGGTTCTGGCTGCTCGTTCGATAGATCGATCGATGGAACGATGGATTGATGGATCGATTGCCTCGGCAGGGCCGCAAGGCAGAAAGAGGGCGTGCGCGCTGCGGTTGAAATCGTCGGAGCGCCTGGGCGGCTGAATAGAATGCTGCTGGGCTGCAACGCCATGATGAAGCAAGGCTGGTCATGCGACTTTTTCGAAGCCGTTTGAAAAAAGGGAGGACTCGGAAAGAAAAAAGAAAGGAGAAACAAGGAAAGAAAGGAAGAAAGGAAGGGAGCGCCGCGACTCGACGCGTCGATGATGCCCAGCCAGGCAGCTAGCTCGCCGGGGAGGGGGAAAAGGCGCGCACGCACGCACGCACGCTCGCCCGCTCGCTCACACGCACGCACGTAGGCGCAGACAGCGCAGGTCGTTCTCGAGCGTGCGCGGGAGGCCGCTGGCGAGCTTCCGCCGCGGCGAGGCAGAGCCGCGCGGCGTTGGCGGCTCGTGTCGCAGGCGGAGATTTGTCTGCGCGGCGCCGCTTTCACTTTTTTCCCCTTTTCTTTCTTTTCTTTCTTTTGCTCTTTCTTTTCTTTTGCTTTTGTTGTCCTCGCTCCTTTTTCCCACGCACGCGCGGCTCGCCTCGCCTCGCCTCGACACAAAGCAATCGAGTCCAAATCAACTCGCAGGCAGCCGCTTGGCTTGGCTTGGCTTGGCCTTGGGCTCTCGCGCGCGAGCCGCAAGCCCTGGCTGGCGTTCTCGGCCGCCTGCCAGCCTGCAGCAGAATCTTTGTCGCGGCGCAAGACGTGTACGCACATGAGAGTCGCCGCTGCACACCCCTCCTTTCTTCTTCTCCTTCATCGTCACCATCGTCAATCGCTTTGAAATGTCATATCCCCTGTCACCCACTCCTGCGTAAAACGGCTTCGTGACCCGGCGGCAGCTCGTGGCTCGCGCGAGAACCTGGGCTCGGCCCGGGTCTTGATCTTATTCTTCTCGGCCACGGCGCAGCTGGGCGTTTGGCCGGCGAGACGAGCGGGCGACTCGATTGTTTGCTCGCAAGAGCAGTCACTCCTGCCCCCCTCTTCCCTCGCAAAGAAGTCGTGCCATGCATTCGTATTGCCATATGGTTGGCGCCATGCAATCAATGCCTTTTCCTTTCCGACAAGCAGCCAGCTGGCTGCAGGCAGCCAAGCAGACCTCGCGGCTGCGAGCCGAGCAGACCAAGACTTTCAGGCGCACGCCCGGCGTGGATGTCGGTTGCAGCGCGGCCCGCAAGCCCAGGGCCTATTCTCGCGTCTGGCTGAAGAAATCGCAAAGAAATGAGAGGAAGATGCGCGCGCGCGGGCGGAAGGGACAAATAGCGCGCAACGCAGCGAAACCCGGGCGCAAGTGCCACGAATGAACTAACCAAATAGGAAAAAGATGAAAAAGGAAAGAAAAAGGAAAAAAGAAAAGGAAAAAAGAAAAAGGAGAAAGGACAAAGAAATGAGCTACGAAAGCAAGGTTCGCGTGCGCTCGCGCAGACAGGCAGACAGACAGACAGACAGACAGACAGACAGTAGCGCAGACCGATTTCCGTCATCGAGCAGCCAGCCACTGCCAGGCGGAGACAAAAAATGCAATCTCGCGATGGCAAGCCAGACAGCCAGCCTGCCAGCCAGCCTGCCAGTCAGCCAGCCAGCCAGGACGTACGCGGCAGGCGGCACGTGGCTGCGGCGACCGCATGAGTCAACCAACGGTCGCAAAGAGGCAGCCAGGTCTGGCTAGAGGACGCGGTCTGTGGGGGAACCCCATCCCTTACTCCCTTCCCCCATCTTTCCCCCCCGCGTTCCCTTCCCCTTGCCTTCTTCAAGCCCCTCTGCGCCCGCGGGGACGCACCAGCCCCTCAGACCAGGCTCGCGCTTCCAGAGGTACTCAGCGCGAGCGTCCCCAATTCCTCCACTGGAAGCCCGCGAAGAAAATAACCGTCCCCGCTTCCGAGCAGCACCTCGGAAGGAGGTGCTGGTCCCCAGAGGCGGCGAGAGACACTGCGGGAGAGGGAGGTATTCTCCAGTGGGTGGCCCCATGCGTACCTGTGGGCGCACTTTTGGTGTGGCCGCGCGAGCGAGCGAGCGAGCAAGGGGGAGACAAGGTGTGTGTCCCGTGCCTTCGCTTTCTCCGCTTTCGCTTTCGCTTTCGCATGTTCTTCGCGCGCTCGATGCCAGCCATGCGCGATCATTTCCCGGGAGGGGAGGCGCGTTGGCCGCCTTCGCGCGCCTTTGAGGGGTCTCCTGCGCCGCACGAGGCGTCCGCGCCGACTCCGCTTCGAGCTCAGCCCCCGGCTGCGGCCCGATTCGAGTTGGTTGGTCGCTAGGATCCTCGCGTCTTATCCTTCTCAGCTGCAGCAGCAGCAGCAGCAGTGGCAGCTGCAGCTGGCGGGGTTTCAAAGGAAGAGGCGAGGCGGACAGACGAGCAGACAGACAGACAGGCAGACGCAAGCCGAGCAGACTTGAAGAGGCAGACAAGTGGGCCCGTGACAAACTTGAAGGCGAAGTTGAACTTGAGGATGAAGGCGGAGGCGGCGAGACAGCGCGGACGCCGCCGCTCGATTGGATGGCGATTTCCAGGGGGACAGACGCGGAGGGAGGAGCCGCGACTCGCAGGGCGAGCGAAAATGGACTCCGGTTCTGCTCGTGTTCGAAGTTTGAGTTCGAAGTTCGAGTTCGAAGTTCGAAAAAAGTCGAAATCTTGATCTTTGAGTTGGAGAAGCGGCACGGGCGGAGGAGAGGGGGCGCGTGCAGCGGCGAAGCGAAAGCCAGACGGCAACTTGAAGAGCTTCTCCGCGTAGGCCGATACTCGCGGCTGGCCGGGGCGGTCGTTCGGCCCGTCGGCCGTGTCTGTCGGGCGGTCGGAGATGGACTCGCAAGCAAGGCGAGAAAGCGGCTCGAGATCGACCGGCCGGAGAATCGTGACACGCGGTCTCAGGATTCTCCATCCATCCATCTATCAACGGCGGCTAGGGGACAGTGAAGTTGCCGCGCTGGGGGTCCTCGCTGCGCGCACGTGCAGGCTCGCGAGAAGGAAAAGAAATCCAACCACCAGCCAGCCAACATGAGGCAGGCAGATAGATTTTGGACGGCAGAAGACCATAAAAGATCTCCACGCGCCTCCTGCAGCCAGTGGCAGCTGCAGCTGGAGCTGTCTGCACCGTCCCGCTCGCCGCGAGAACCGCCTTCCCGGCCCCCCTTCTCTGCGAGAACCCCCCGGGACGCGACGCGGTCCGAGCGGCACGCGCGCAGAGACAGCGTCTGGACCGACGACACGGGTCGAACCGCTCGATCCTCCGTCGCTCGACCTAAAACCGAGCTCAGCTCTGCAGGCCGAGCTCAAAAAGCTCCAGTCCAGACGAAGACCGCGCGGACTGGCATGACGAGCGAGGCTCTGTCGAAGGGCAGTCGCGGGCAGAGAAAGAGCAGCTCCAGGGAGCGGTAAGGAAGACGAGACGTTGTGCGCTAGGCCGGGATGCCTGGTGCAGCAGCGTAACTACTTCCTGCGAGCGGCGGGAGGCCTAGTTGCGAAGCAGGCCTCGCCGCAGAGCGCACTCGATTCGCTGCGACCCGCGCGGCGTTGCTGCCTCCGCTGGCCGCGGGCCGACGCGCCGCGCGTTCGACCCTCCGCCGCCCGTCACCGTCCGTCTTGCCAGCCTGCCCGGCGCAGCGAGCGACGGCCGCCGTCCATCGAGGCGGGTTGACGTGACAAGGAAAAGGGGCGCGACGAGCGGCGTATGAAAGAAAGGAAAGACACGCTCGCCAAGGCTAGCTTGCTTGCTTACTTGCTTGCTTGCTTGCTTCTTGCGCCAGGTTTTATCTCACATGAATGAGGACGCGGCGCGGGGAATAACTAACCTCCGTCCAGGCTCCGTCTTCGACTTGGGCATACCGTGGAGACAGAAGATCATGTCCAACCTGTGAACTCGAATCGGGCATGGCGGGCGGGAAAAACCCGTTGATCATGGGCCGGGTGTGGCGTGGCGTGACGCGCAAGCGGCCAAGCACCCTCGCTCCTCGATTGCGTTGTCTTGCGTTGCCTTGCGTTGCCTCGCGTTGCCTTGCATTGCACGCCGCACAACGTCCGTCGAGGTGTATTGCGGGGTGCTTGCCGTTGCTGGGGCCGCGCGAACACAGCACGGCGTTGATCTTGAATGAATGACCCATAACTGTCAAATCCTGTGGCACGCGCCTTATTTTGAGTCCAGGGCGTGTCCGAGCGGCTCGGGCACGTCGCCTTTTCGCCGGCCGACCACGATGCCCCCGCGTCCTGCGCGTCTGGGGAAATTGGCACGGAATTGTCGTTGCAACATTCTTCTCGGAGCGAACGGACTTGCTGCAACGGCAAAAGCCCCTGAGATGCTGGCTGCAAGGGGCCATCGAGTGCCTCTGGGAGGAAACGAACAACCTTCGCCTCTCCTTTTCCTCTTGATTCCGCATCGTCCATAGTGCATAATGTCACGCTCCTGCTCTTGAGCTCTGCCGAGCACAACGTTCTCCTCGAAGTCATTCAATAAGCTCATCGAGACACGTCTTGAGTTCCTTTGCAAGAAATCTCTGCAATGATGGCACTTGCGCAAACACGCCTGATCGAAAACGGACTTGTACGAGCAAAGAGCTCTCAGGACTTGTAAAATCAGTGCGTTTACTCGAATTTTTGCCACAACTAGAAAATGTGAGTTCTTCTTTCCCCAAAATCTGGAATCTTCACGGCTGCACAAGACATTTATCGACGTTCATCAAAAAAATGTCAAGAAAGAAGCCTATGTTTGTGTTACGCTCTGCCGAGCACAACGTTCTCCTCGGAGTCATTCAATAAGCTCATCGAGACACGTCTTGAGTTCCTTTGCAAGAAATCTCTGCAATGATGGCACTTGCGCCTGATCGAAAACGGACTTGTACGAGCAAAGAGCTCTCAGAACCTGAATAATCAGAGCGTTTACTCGAATTTTTGCCACAACTAGAAAGTGTGAGTTCTCCTTTCCCCCAAATCTGGAATCTACACGGCTGCACAAGACATTCATCGACGTTCATCAAAAAAATGCCAGAAAAGAAGCCTATGCTTGAGTTACTGCCGTAGCAGATGGTCAGCAACACAACGTAATTTGCTCCGTATCGATGAACTCCGTCCTACGTAATGAATCCCCACTTGCTCATAGCTTTTGGTTCGTTCAGACAACACCAAAGGTATAATACGGAACGTTGGTGAAAGTATGTTTTCTTACAAGAAGCACGGTGTACACCACGAAGACTAACATTTATGGCAAGGGTGAGCTTTGCTATAAGCATTTAGAGCTATTGTGTTGCGTTGCCCTGCACAGAATCATGTTAAAGCAGCATTCAGGTCCTTGCGCATTCCAAGACAGCTACAGAAGACTTTGATGATCAGAAAGAATATTTTCCCTCTTCTGTGTGTGGCACTGAAAGTATGAGTCAATGACCTCTCGCTGCTGCTGCTCAGAGACTACTTTGAAAATCGCGATCCTCGGCTCAGAGTACGTCCTTTTCCTCTGCTCCTTTCCTTCTCACACAAGAACGATTCAAACAGAGAGCGCACGGTCGCGCCATGACGCTGCTCGATACTGGTACCATGCAATTAGAGACTACTGGCTTCGTCTTCAAAATCAGACAACACAAACAGCTTCATCTCTCCTTCTCACACAAGAACGATCCTAACAGAGAGCGCACGGTCGCGCCATGACGCTGCTCGATACTGGTATCATGCAATTAGAGACTACTGGCTTCGTCTCCAAAATCAGACAACACAAACAGCTTCATCTCTTCAACGCGATCACTTCGTATCTACTTGAACGAATCAGTAGAGTCGCGCAAAGAGACCTCTGATTTCTGACAGCTGCACTTCTGCTGACTCAGGTCGTACGTCACATTCTCTTCCGATAAAGTCTTTTGTGGTCGTTATTTTCTGTCGTGCTCCTCCTCTCGCATCCTCAGATGCAAAAGGGGGCACCCAATTGTCGTAAAGACCTTAAAAGTATTCCACCAGTAAGTAAAAAGGGGAAAAAGAGCTCGGCCTCGTTTTGGCAACTCGCATGCAGTCAAAGAAAAGCTTACGACCGCAGCATTGCCCGACGCACGAAGCCGTGTCCACGCGTCCGCTCTCTCGCTTGGCCCCGCGCGCAAGGCTCGCCGTGCTCGACAAAGAAGAAGAAGAACAACAACAACAAGCAAGATGGCGGAGCTCTTCAACGCCGGCTTGGCCCTGGCCGACGTCCATCTCGCCACCAAATGGCGCGAGGAGGAGATCAAGTACCGCAAGCTGGAGATCCTGCGCAGACAGATTGACGAAAAGGTAGAGCAGCTGCGGTCCATCGCAAACCTTGCCGCGCTCATCGCCGGTTTTAGCGTGGTGGTCCTCATCGAACTCAACATTCCATCCAACGATGTGCCCGCGGTCCTCATTGGTCTCTGGGCCCTCTCGACGGCCATTACAGTCTGCATCATGAGTCTCTCCTTTGTCATTTGCACCCTCATGCTCGTAGGCGTGCTCAAGGCCTTTGATCTCGAACGCGCTAAAATGCCCTTTCAGCAGTTTTGGGTCTTGCGCTGCGAAGAAGATTGGATGCGCGCCTTCTGGTTCTTCACCATTGGCGTGCCCATGTTTATGCTCAACCTTGCGCTGGCGGGCTGGGTCCTCTTTTTCGAGTATCTCCCCATCGCTGGGCTCATTACAGTCATTTGCGCCGTGGCGATTATGTACTGGCTATCCATTCATCTCAAATGGGGCAGCTATCTCGCCGAGCAGGCCACATTTAACGTTGAACACATGCCCAGTGAGGCTTCACAACGCCGTATCAATTCTCAGCACCAAGGCTCCCATCGCGGCCGGACATTGCACGAGGCCGGCGCCGCTGCATCGGGAAGTGGCCGCTTGCAGCATGAAGATCACGATGACTTCCTCCACGACATGACGACGGGCAATGGAATGGGAGGAGCCGATGATTTGGAGGGCGCTGCACGTTCTACGGCTACCCCATACTCTCGTAGCACGCAGCCAGCCTCTTCCCGGCTCGCAACCAACGTCTAACGCGTTGTGGTGGTGCCATCAAGCTTTCTCCAATTCGTGCATCCATCCAGCAAGCAAGGGGACAAGACCAAGACCAAGTTCAAGACAGTACACGACAAGACTAAGCAAGACGAGACAAGCAAGGCAAGAAAAGACGAGTATGGTTTTCAAGCTGTTTGCTCTTCATGAAGTGCTACACATCAGGACGAAGCAACATGAGAGGAGGAAACTCATGCCTTCTTGGTGCGGACGCCGCTCTCCTTGCCCATAATGGCCATCTCCACAGCCGTGGTCGCCCACTCGGGACCATGATTATGGCCGCCATCCTCGGTGAGACCAGCACGGTAGAGTGCCTGTTCGTCCGTAAGACAGGTCAACACGCCAAAGATCACAGGCACGCCAGTGTCGAGACCCACGCGCATGATACCTTGCGAGGTAGCCTCGCAAATGTACTCAAAGTGCATCGTGGAGCCCTTGATGAGGCAACCGATGCAGACCACGGCGTCAACCTCGGTGCTGGCAATCATGCACTTGGCCGCGAAGGGGAGCTCGTAAGCGCCCGCCACCTGCTTCTCGACAATGTCCTCGACGCCCATCTTCTTGAGCTCGGCCACGCATCCGGACCGCAGACCCTCGATCACCTCATCGTTCCATCGCGTGTAGCAAATGCCCACGCGCAGGCCGGCGCCAGACACGGGCTCCGCCGCGGCCTTGAGGCCCTTCACCACCGACATGATGCTTTGCTTTGCTTTGCTTTGCTTTGCTTTGCTTTGCTTTCCTCGGCTCAACCTTCGTCTGTGTCGCGAAAGTAGCTCCAAGCTTTGCCGCGCGCGCTGCCTCCCCGCTCTGCGTCTGTGCTCTTGGCAAGCTTCCCGTACGCGCTGTGATCCGGGTCTGCGCCACCTCGCTCACTCACCCTGGAAGGCCGGGCTTCGCGAGGGGCGACGCGACAAGGCGGGATTGATAAAAAGACCAGACACTGCAAGAAGATCACATTTCCCGCGGCACAAGTTCAGGCGGACTCTCGCAAATGCCGCCAAGAACCTGCACGGACGCGCGGGCGAAATGCCGGCAAGCGCGACTGTCGGGACGCAACCCCTGTCGCCGGGAGCAGCTGCTCGCGCGGCGCCAGTAGCGTCCTCGAGGATGCTCGCAAGAGCTAGCTAGCTACAGGCCTACAGGGCGAGCGTATCTCAGCATGAAGATGTGTATACAAGTGGACCATTATTATCGTAAAGGGGAACAAAGGTGGCGTCTCAAAGTGGAGAATAGGCCGCGCGCGCAACTACAGTATGCACCGCTCAAGTAGAGCATGTGCCGCACAAGTAAAGTATGCGCCGCGGCCACGCAAGTAAAGTGACCCCAAGGGGAAATCAAAGTGAGTTATGCGGGCGCCAAGTCGGCTAATGCGCCGCACAAGTGCGCTAAAGCGCCAGCATGGTGGCCGCGAAGATTTCGAGCCGACCAAGCAGAGCAGCGCAGGCAATACCCGCCATCGGCAACGACCGAGACAGACACACGAGAAAACAGACAAAGAAACAAACAAACAATTCGACGCGCGCGAGACAGGGACGCGCATCGACGACAGGGATCGCGAGACCTGCAGTCGCGAGGCACCAAGCAGTGCTTGTGCGTGAGAGAGTCGAGAAGACAAGCTAGGTTTTTGCCTTGACGATGGCCACTGCCGAGACGGAAACGATGCCGAGCACTTTGGCCAACGGGTCCGAGCCCGCCGTGGCGGCGCCCGCGAGCCAGACCTCCCACGACGCCCAGGACGCCTTGCCGCCCCTGTCAAGCCTGACGTGCCAAGTCTGCGACACCTATTTTACAGAGCCGGTGACCCTTCCGTGCCTGCATACCTTTTGCAAAAAGTGCTTGGAGACCTACAACGGGCGCCCGCTCGGACAGGTCGTGTACGAAGATGAAGATGATGACGAGGACGAGGATGGCGATCAGGCCAACGGTGATGCGCCCCCGCGCCCAAAGAAAAAGAAGCAAAAGCCCGTGCAGTGCCCCACCTGCAAGGACAAGCTTCATCTCGCCAGCTCCGAGCACTTTGCCGAGCCCTTCCCCAACGATCGCATGGCCCGTATCGTCAAGCTGCTCCACGACTCCAAGATTCTCTGCCAGAACTGCGAACAGTCCGCCAGCGAGTACCGCTGCACAGTCTGCGACGCCTACACGTGCAAAGCGTGTTGGGACGTGACCCACGCCGCGCCCATCTTTCGCGACCACTCGCCCGAGCCACTTACCCACAGCGAAATGACGGCAGCGCCCAAGTGCGAGAGCCACCCGATCAATGACATCGAGTACTTTTGCACCGAGGAAGAACTTGGCTGCTGCCAAGTCTGCCTTCTCAAGGGCGAGTTCAAGGGCAAGGACTATGCCCTCGTCACGGACGTGCGCGCCGAGCGCCAAAAGGAGGTCGAGCACGGCGTCAGCGAGGCCCTTTTGCAGCGCGCCTCGCTTATTGAGGGAAGAAAGCAAAACGAGACCGTTCTCAAGGAGCTCCACGAAACCCTCGCCGAGCAAAAGGCTGCCGTCTCGGCAAACTTTGCCGAAATCCGCAAGGCCCTTGACCAGCGCGAGCAGGAAACTCTCCAGGCCCTCCAGGCTCTTCACGACTCCAAAGAAAAGGTCCTCAACTACCAGGTGAACGCCATTGACACAGAAAAGGCACGCATCGAGGACAGTGTCGCCAACGTCAACCTCGTGCTCAAGCACAGTAACGATCTCGAGGTCATCTACCTCACCTATGTGCTCCAGGAGCAGGTCAATGCCATTTGCAACGTGCCCTCGACGAATCCTTCCGCTGGGTCCTCTTCTGGTGAGCCGGACCACGAGCCGGCCGTCGACGCCCAGCTTCCTGTCATTCTCTCAGACAAGATTCCCAACCTTGTCTCCGCCTACGCCTCTGTGGCCGATGCCTCATTGGTCGAGGAGATCGCCTCGGGCCAGGTCGACGCCGACGTCCTCGCCTCTTATTCAGCCAACGATGATCAAAAGAACATTCTCCGTAACGTCACTGGCAACAACAACGCCGACGGTGCAGAATACGGCTGCTTTATTCAGTAAAATGCATCGAGCGAGCAAGCATGTAAGCAAGCGAGCGAGCAAGCATGTAAGCAAGCGAGCGAGCAAGCAAGTAAGCCGCGTTGGCTGCGTCCACTAGCTGCAAATTGACCTCTTGCGCTCTTGCCAGGGGGTGTTTCGTATCTGCAGGGATGCAATTCTTTTCGCCTTTTCAATTTGTTGAAACAACTTAGATTCTTTCCACCCTTTCCGATTTCTTTTCCCGTATGCACCATTGCTCTCGCTCATAGCAACTAGACGACGACACTCCGCAAGGTCCGTATTCAGAGAGTGCGGGATCTGAGCAACTTGAATGACTGACACAACGTCACCGATAAATCGAAATTTTTGTCGCCTTTTCGACATCGCACACCAGCCAGTTCTTGCAAAAGATGCTGTCGTTCGCGAAACTCCGCGCACGCACTCGTAAAATCGCCCATGACCCCGACACAATACTGGTGGTTTATGTATGAACGGTGGCCAACACAGTATAGGCCTATTGATCGACTCATCACCAAAACAAATCTCCATCGTCGCAGCATTGGCCGTGACCATGGACTTTGAGGCCTTGCTCAACGCGCACGTGGGCGGCGATGAACGCAAGCCCGAGCGCGAGCGCGGAGGAGACGAAGCCTCGCGTAAGCGGCGACACCATGCAGAGGATGGCAACGACAAGGACGTTGTAGAGCGTGACCGGAGCGGACGCGACGATGCCTCTCACGGTGGGGACCGTCCAGCCGCTAAGCGACGAAGACGCGGTGGTCGTGGTGGCGCCAAGAACCGCCTTAAAAGACAGCAGCAGCAACAGCAGCAGCAGCAGCAGCAGCAGCAGCAGCAACAACATCAACCCCACCAAAGCCGAGGTCCTCCTAGAGGGCCTCAACCGGCGCGCGCACCCGCTCGAAGACATGCCCGCTGGATGTGGCCCGGGCGTGAGCTGGACAGGGTGCGCGACAGGTTCCTTGTCATTCTCGCCGCTGGCGACGGCTCGCTGCATGACAAAGCAACACCCTGGAACGAGAACGGACGTTTTGATCTCTGCATTGTTTACTACGGAACCAGCGACGAGACGGCCGCAAAATACCGTTTGCAGGCGAAATACTTTTTGCAAAGCGAAGGCCCCAAGTGGCAACTCATGCGACGCGCGCTTAAAGAGTGCCCGTGGCGCAAGTATGCCTATATATGGATGCCCGACGATGATCTGCGCATAGACCCTGTTGATATCGTGCGCATGTTCCGAATAGCTCAAGATGACGATCTTCTCATGGGACAGCCGGCGCTGCTGGACGTAAACATTCAGCCACAGTACAGAAAGATCATCAAGCGCCGAGAAGGCGTTCTTTTGCACTACTCGAACTTTGTCGAGATCATGTGTCCTTTTTTTAGAGTCGATGCTCTCGAGTATGTGCAGCACACCTTTGACAGTGATGACGCCAAGTCCGGTTGGGGACTCGATATGTTGTGGCCTACGATGCTAAACTTTCAAGGCATTGGTGTCATTGACGCCACGCCCGTCGAGCACACACGCCCACAACAGGCATTTGGCGTTCAGTCGTCCTTTTATAATCGTTTCAAGATTGATCCACAACGGGAATACTTTGACCTGCAGCGCCGCTTCAACTTTCGCGATTTTCGAAAGAGAACCTTTGAGGAGGTTCCCGACAAGAATGCCGCTAAATCATCTTCGTCTGCATCCGCATCGGATCGTCAGAGTCCACGAGAAGCGTCTCGCAAAGACGAGGATCATAATGGTGATCCTGAAGGCGGGGATCATAATGGTGATCCTAAAGACGAGCCCGTAAAGCACGATGAGGAACAAGTTTAGATGGAGAAAATAGACAACAACGACAACAGGAGAGTTCGGAATTTGTTTGAATTTGTTTTTCTTGACCTCAAATTGGCAATCGCTCCGTTCGTGATTTTTTCGTGAATATCGCTAGAGCGACTCGGAGCAATCCGTACTTAACGAACGACAAGAAGACGGTGGAGGCGCAAATTGTGCACAATTCTCATGAAAGAGCGACATTTCCCGCAAGATGATGTCCATCGCGGTCTGCATCAAGATCAAATTCGCGTAAGAGACGAGATTTCATTCATTCAAGGCGAGATAGCAATATCATGAGAATGACAAAGAAAGCGAGACATGTGGCCATGCGCAAAAGCACTTGAAACTCGTACTGATAAAGAAAATGTTGGTCAGGCAAGCTGACTTAGAGGGTGGACTGGAGCTTGGCGAGCTTCTGGTTGTGTTCCTTGATGAGCTTGCTGATTTGACGAAAGTTCGGGTGCGATGAGTCACGCATAATGTCAAAGAGAACCGTCTCCGAGGTCGTCAAGTAGGCTCCCTGCTCCTTGAGACGTTGCAGAGCAGTGTCACGGTAAATGGGACGCGAGCTGGAGACGGCGTCAGTGACAATGTGGACGTCAAACTCTTTCTCCGCCAGCAGGTCCATGGCCGTCTGGTAGACGCAGACATGCGACTCGATGCCAAAGAGAACGCAAGTGCGCTCCTCGGTCTTGGGCTTGGCCAGCTCAGCGCGCACTTCTGGCGTGAGCATCGAGAATTTGGTCTTGGGGTACACGGGAAAGCCATCGGTGCTAATTTCCTCGCAGGTGGCGCCGAGCTTGTCGGGGTTTTGTTCCGTGAAAATGCATTTGACATCGAGAAGCTTGGCGGCCTCCACGAGGAAGGAGGAGCTGGCGATGACATGGTCCATGTTGTGAATCACGGAGCGGAAGCGGTCTGTGGCTCGAGTTTGTCCGTCAGCTCGTCTTGCGTACTACATTGCATGCTGCGCAAAGGCATGCGTCGCGCCACACGCCACGTGCATTCAACTTACCCTGCACATCGCAGACGAGGAAGAAGGTCCCGGAGCCGAGCCTGCCGGCGCTGGCCTTGGCCACCTGCGAAGTCATCTCGCTGTCGGACGAAGAGTCTTGCGTCTTGGCGCGCTTTGCGGCGCTTTCCATGCGTCGCGGGGGCGCGCGAGTGTAGCGGAGCGTCCGCGAAAGAGTCGTCCACAGAGCAGAGCGCGCGCGAGATCGACCGAGCAAGCGAGCGAGCGCGCGAGTGAGCGTGCTCTTGAAGTCGCGGATTCGGATTTGCTGCCCATACTAGCTAGCTAGCTAGCTAGCTGTGGCAGCGTTTCCGATCCTGGGTCCGACGTCGTCTATGTTATCGCTGCGCCGCATCGGGAACGATGCATACACCAAGACGAAGATTTCTGCTCCTTTCCTTCCACGCGCACTGGCAGAGAGAGCTGTCTAAGGTTCTCCAGAGCTATGGCCTCCCCCGCGAGAACGACGTCCTCGTGCAGATTGGAGATGGCTTGGTTCTTGCTTGCCTGCAGTGCCCAACCGAGGCTGGCTGATGATACTATCATCGCATCGATACAAAGGGATACAAAGCGATACTACAAGGATAAGGGGCTTCGCTTCGCGGGTAGCAAAGCGACTTTGACTTTTGCAGCGGCGGGCGGCAGCGGCAGCGGCGTCGCGGGCGCTGGAGCGGAGCACGATGCTGACGCAGAGCGGAAGAGCAGTGGCCGCGGGCGCGGCGCGGAGACTTGGACTTCGCGGCCTGAGCTCCGCGCAGCCGGGCGGCGACCTGCCTCGGGATGCGTTCGGCGCGGCAGTGCTCAAGTTTGCAAATGGCGACGACGCCGCGGGACTCGAGGCCGCGGAGCAGCTCGCAGCGGCGCGAATCGCTGAGGTGCGCGACGGCAAGCCGACTCTGGAAGGCGGATCAGACGTTGTCGTTGACATTGGCATTGAACGGGGGCTGTGGCTTCAGACCAAGGTGGGCGAGGCGCTTGGACGTCAGGACGAGGCCTTTACGCGCGCAGGCTTCAAGGTCGGGGCGACCAATGCTGCCGGCCAGAAGCGACTTGGGCTCGAGGAGCCCTTTTACGGGGAGCTGTACCGACAGACGGTACTGCTGAGCCAAGACGCGGACAGCGCAGTCACACACGCTGCGCTCAGCACACGCGGCATTGAAGCCGAGTGGGCCTTCATTCTTGCCGAGGATCTCCCGCCACGGACACCAAATGGGGCGCCGTATTCGCGCGCAGATGTCGCTCGTATTGTGCACGCCGTGGCTCCAAGCATTGAGGTCACTGCAACTCGCTCTGTGTCTCCGGCTGCGCCTGGTATCTTTCTTGCAGATGGCGCCGGCAACGGTTCGGTGTTGCTGGGCGCCAAGTCATTGTGGCGCGATGTCAACGATACCGAGGTGCAAGGCGCCGATGCGATGGTGGTGACGACATCAATGGACAACGAAGTCAAGTGCCGTGGAGATGGCACACAAGTCTTGGGCCACCCGCTCGAGGGTTTTCTTTGGCTTTGCAACCGGACAGACCGCCCTGCGTTTTCAAAGGGTGATGTAATTCTTAGCGGTGCGGCCAATGGCGTGCTTCCTCTTCCGGCCTCTTCCTTGCCGGCTTCTGTGGCGGTTGAGTTTCATGGCTGGGGCTGTCTTGACCTCACGATTGATAGTGTGTCGTGGGTCGAGTCCAAGAAGGAAGATTTCGCGGTGGGCGCCCGGCCGTTCGTCTCTAGCGATCTCTAGAATGCCTCTTGTAGGTTCGATCCTTCCTCTTCGATTGTCAGGTTTCTCGTCGCTTCGGGGCGTGTTGCAACAGGCAGCAAAAACCACACCAAAAACGTTGAATTATAAGCATAGTTCTTTTTCTTTCTTTTACTGGGCCTGCTACTTTCGGGCCGCTTCTTTTGTGCTCTGTGTGCGCCCCGTGTCTGTCGCATACGTACGAGATACATGCATACTACGCATACATGCCAACTCTCGTGCACCGCGACTCTCCCTCTCTTTCTTCCTAGCCTGCCTGCAGCAGCTGCCTGCGTTCGTCTTCCTGCTTCTGTGGTCATGCATTATGCATCGGCTGGGTCGAGGCGGAAGATGCCAGCCGCTCTTTCAGCAGCCATGGTTCTGGTTGGAACGAGCAGAGAAGGCAGCTGCAGAGCGGAGCAGAGTGGCACGCTCCAGCAGTTTTACTGCTCGGCGGTCGGTGGTGCGCAGAAACCAGAAAAGAAAAACGCACGGTTGCAGTGGCAGCAGCAGCAGCAGCAACAAGTTTTCCAAAACCGCGCATGCGGCTTCTTCCGAGCCGTCGTCGACGTCATCGGCCCCAGTGATCACTCATCATTCACTCACGTAATGCAGTGCAGTGCGGAGCAGAGCAGAGCAGAGCAGAGCAGTGCAGTGCAGAGCGCAGTGCTGCCAGCATGGCAGCTATCTCCTGTCATGCCACTGCTGCCATCAATGATTGCTGCCATCGCTGCCCTGCTGGTTGATTGAACAGGAACAGCACCGCTGCCGGTCGGTGCTCGTGCGGTGCAAAGTCCGGGCTCTTGGCTACGGTTGGACCTTTGACACAAGCCAGCAGCCAGAGCAGATGCAGCTGCTGACAGCATCAGCATCAGCGTCAGGCAATGAATGGCAACATGCATGCCAGACTTAGACCGGCCGCACCTGCGGCAGCCAGAGGCATGGACGTACGACGCGATCTTGCTCGCAGCGACGTCCTAACGATGCGCAGGCGACCGCACGACATCTTCGGGAGCCTCGGCCTGTGTCTGCACTGGAGCAGCTGCAGCCACGGCAGCTGCCAGCTGCCCCGCTGAAGCGAGCGAGGGGCGAATCCGCCTGCCTCTGCGTCATGCATTCCTCAACTCTTTTCGCACATCACCCCACTGCTTGGCCTCCGCGCTGCTGCTGCAGCAATGCAGCTGCTGCTGGCGGCAGGCTACGGCATCGTCACCGCTCCGAGCCGTCCCGGAGCGAGATCTTGCGCCCGCCAGGCCCGGCCCGCCTGCCGTGCTGCTGCACACGAGCCGCGCTGCGCTCGCATCGTCTGCGCCGCGTACGCCAAAACTGCGCTGGCCTGGCAAGAAAGCTAAGAAGAAGAAAGTCTTCGGAAAGACCCATCCAGCTGCGCCCAACTGCGACCAACTGCGACCCAGGACTTGGCCGGCGCGAGACGGCGCGAGCGCGCCTCGCACAGACGAAGCAGCCCGACCCGCGTGCGAGTTCTGGGGCTCTCTCTGCTGCCGCACGCTCTGCCCGCCCGCCTGCTGGCTGGCTTGCCTGCCTGCCTGCCTGCACTGCTTGCGCATTCTCCGCCGCCGCTGCCGCAGGGCGCGGGCGCACGGTGCGCACGGTGCGCCGGGCGGGACCAAGCGGGAGCTGCCTGCTTGCCTGCCTGCCTGCCATGGCGCCGGCATCGCGGCGAGGAGTCGCGAGCTGGCGAGGCGGCTTGACCTGAGCGCTGGGCCGGGCAGGGGCGAGGCTGCGTCCACCCCGGGCGTCGCTCTCGCGGAGGCGTCGGCTTCCCGCGGGTCTTGTCTTGGCGCCTGCCGGGCGCCCGCCTCGCTCGCTCGCTCGCAGGCGATGAGATGATCAATGAGCTGCTGCACCTGCAGTTTCCCGCGAGGCGCCCCGCTTCCGCGCGAGCGCCTTCTGCGCAGACGCCGTAGCGGCGGGCGAGCGTGCGTGCGGTGCGTGCGTGCGTGCGTGCGGTGCGAGCGTGCGTGCGAGAGACGGGACGTACGCGGTGCGGCGGCGGCCGAGCGCGAGCCTCGCACTCTGTTCAGGCGCGTACGCGCTGGGCTGCAACTGAAGAGGCGGGACGCGCCGCGCCATGGCGAGCTCGAGCCCTATCGAGCTTGAAGCGTGGGCTCCTGCCCGCCCTCCGCGGCGGAGAGGATGTTCTGAAAGGAGGCCTGATGTGAGGCCTGTGGCCGCTCGCATCGCTGCCAGCGCGGGCGCGAGAGCCGCGGAGGATGCGGAGGAGCGGAGGAGCGAGGTGGAGGCCGGTTCGGGCGCGCGCAAGGGCGGTTCATAGTGGCATACGCGGCTCCGCATCCTGGATCTGGAGGCGACGCCGCCGGCGACGACGATGGCCACGGCGCGGGGAGCGAGGCCCGGCTTCGGGGCCACTCCGGACGTCGGCCGGGAAAGGCGGGGCTGATCTGCAGCTGGTCTCGCGAAGTGTCGGCGGCGCGAGAGGAGATGAAGATGCGCGGCACGGACCGCAAGATGGACGGACGCTCGACCTCGAGACCCTGCGTGGGAAGAGCAGAGCAGCGCAGAGCAGCGCAGAGAAGCGCAGAGCAGCGTAGAGCAGCGTAGAGCAGCGCAGAGCAAGGGCTGTGCAGGTCGAGAACGCTGGCAGCGTAAGCGGCTGCGGCGCGCACGTACACCAGGCTTGGCCATGGAAAGCGCGCGCAAGGCGTGGCAAAGCGCGCAAAGCATGCAAAAACAGAGAAAGCTGAGCTCCAGGAAGAGGCGCGCTCCCGGTACTTTGGGGCTGCCATGAACCCGCTAGGAGGGTCCTAGGCCGAGGCGTAGCTGAGGATCGCGCTCGAGGGCGCAGTTGCAAGGGCCAGGTCGTAGACGGTTTGTATCGGTAATGCTAGGACCAAGCGGCACCGGACCCGGCGGCACTCTTCTGATCCTGTTTTTCTTTTGGGGTTATTGCTTCATCCATGGGCTATCCTCGCCTCCGCTGCCGCAGCAGCCGCTACCGCGCGCGAGATCGAGCCGCGGAAACCCGAGAGAGACTCGCGGCGAGACCCCTCTCACGGCGGAGGCAGAGCTCTGCGCCGCCTTCGTCCTGGCTTCTCGCGCAAAGGCGGAGGCGGCGATCGCGCATGGGGCGATTCGGTATAGCATAAATGAAGAAGTGAATACATGGAGCAAACGAATGAACAATGGCGGGGCGCAAGTCGGGTATCCCGGGATAACGCAGTGTGCGCGGCGGGGATAGGCCACTTGCGGCGCCTCCCGGCCCGGAAGCAAGGAGAGGCGAGCAAGAGCAAGGAAAGGAAGAAGAGGCCTTGGGAGGGACGCGGTACCGCGGCGGCAAGTGGGTTATCGGCGGCGGCAAGTGGAGAATGCGGCGGCGCAAGTTCGAGCGCGCAGTGCGCACAGCAAACTCGAAAAGGCTGGCAGAGCGAGCGGCGCAGACCCGAGCGATCTCTCGCTCGTGCCGCGACCCACTCGCGCTCCCTCCCTCCCTCCCTGCCTCCCTTCGCCCCTCCCTCCCGCCCGCGCAGGCGCCGGCCGGAGCGGAGAGAGAGCGGGACGGAGACCGCGCCGGCGGCGCCGCGGGAGGCCCGGGCGGCGAGCGAGCGCGGCTGCGTGCGAGGGCGCGGCGCGGGCCAGGGAGGAGGAGAAGGCGGCGCTGGTTTTGAACTTTTCCATCTCCATCTCCATTTCATCCATCTCATCTCATCTCATCTCATCTCAACCCGGCTCGGCGGCAACTCCTCGCAGCTGTCCATCGCCGCAGCTGTCCATCGCGGCGTCCTTGCCGCGGCGAGGAAGCGAGCTCGCGTCGGCCCCCTCGCCCCCGCGGAGCGGCCCCCGCCGCTGCGGACGGGGAGAGAGAGGCCGAGGAGGCGGGCGGCTGCGCGAAGGGCCAGTCGCTGCGCGCCAAAAGCGGCCAGAGGCAGGCAGGGCCAGGCAAAAAAAAAGCGCACGCGCGCCGCGGACCTGCTGCGCGGGACGGAGGCGGGCGCGGACGAGGACGGCGAGGAGGGCGGCCCGAGGGAGAGGAGAGGGAGAGAGCTAGCTGCCTGCAGAAGCGCCGGCGGTAGCGCCGGCGGTAGCGCCAGCGTCGGCCTGCGTCGGCCTGCGTGGACAGGTAGGAAAAAAGGACTCAGGCCCCTCGTGGGACGCACACGCGATAAACCAGCCCGCGGAAGAGACGAGAGCGAGACCAGGCCACTCGACGTTGCAAGTCCGCGCTGCTGCTCCGCCACGGCCCCGGGAAAGGGTAGAGCGGGTGTTGTCTCGATCGAAGCTTGTTGTTCTTTTCTCTAGAGGCACCGTACGCGCATGGCCGTGGTCAGTCTTCATTGACAAGAAGCGGATCTCCAGCTCCGACGACAGCCACAAGCAACCACGCCATGCAGCAGCACTCACCGACCAACGGTGGTCTGCGCAAAGGGCGCGCCGCCAAGCGAGACTTCAAAAGCCGTCTGGAAAATGCATGCCAGATCCATGGCACGACCTTGGAGCGAGCCCGGGTGCCCGTGCGCGGCAGCCGCAAGGTCACCTACGTTCTCGACTGGGGCCGCGTTACGGGCATGCACAACTTTCAAAACGAAAAAGGCGCCGTCAAGTTAGTCCCCGGCGGATTCAAGGTCGCATTCGAAGCGAGTAACTTTGTCTGGATCGCCGAAGTTCAGTTCTCCATCCCGGGCGTCCAAGCCACGGACGTGCCCATGTTCCGCGTGAATCCAGTACGCAAAGATGGGTCCATGCAGGAAGAGGGAAGCGGCTGGCTTGACAACATCTCGGCAGCTTTTCGACGTGCGCTCAGCATTCTCAATGGCGACGTGCAAAAAGAACAGCACCGGCCGAATGGACGACTCTACCTTGGCATCTTTTACCCTGCAGTACAGACCTCACTAAAGGACATTTTGCGCGAAGAACCGCATCGCGTCGACCCAAGCATGCGCGCAAGCGTGCGCGAGTGGCTTGCTGGCGGAAACGCGGCCACCATCGCAGCCGCATCACCACGGAGCAACAGCGCAGCCGCAGCCGCGGCACACCCGCATGCGCACGCGCATGCACATGCGCACAGAATCGGCCTAGATTCTCAATTGCAGAATCCGGGGCAGCCTCGCCCGCCGACTTTGCCGTCGACAGCTGCAGCAATTTCAGAAGTCGCCTCAGCGCCTTTGCATGGAGATCCTAAAAGAGGAGGCGCGCCGTATCCAGCATTTTCACACGACCATCCGATGTCTCGAAACTCCACTGCTGCTAGCATGTCTTCATCGTCATCATCATCTACGGCAACAGCAGCAGCAGTAGCAGCAACTTCTCGGCCCGGGCACGCTGACGCCTCATCTCTTCACAATTTTGGCTGGGGTCATTCATCACGGCATACCCAACACCATCACGCGCATGCTGGACAGCTAGAGCAGCAGCATCACCACCTTCATGGAGCTCATGATCACCACTCGCACGCACAACAGCAGGCGCAGCAACAAGCGCAGCAACATGCGCAGCATCAACGCCTGGGCGCCCGCGGCGCCTCGCACATGCCCCCGCCTCACAGTATCACGCGTGTAAAGGCGGAAGGGTCAGCCTCGATGGCCTCGCAGCTCGCGCACCGCGCGTTGCACCAGAATCATACCACCAAGTCGCCCATGCAATCTCCTTCAGCATCGTCCATGCCGCCACCCAAGCCCATGGATATTCGAAATCGCGCTCTGGGGGTTCCTGGAGCAGGACTCAAGGCGCAAAAAGCCGAAGACTCGCGCAAACGTGCCATGGCAGACGGAGGCCACAAACTATTGCACCTTGCGACCTCGGGTCAAATGATGAAGGGCAAGACTGGCGGCCTGGAGAACATTGAAGAAATTCTGCAGTCTGTCTTGCTGCAAATCAAGTCCAATGATATCTCGGACGAAAGCTCGGCAGCCGAGCTCATGAAAGGCATGGACGACGCAGATCCTGAAACCACGCGACGTGTGCTCGGAATGCTCAAAGAGATCAAACGTGAACTCATTGTGCGCGGCACGAGCAAACGCCGCCGCCTTCACGCCGACGACAGCTCGGATACAAGCGCTTCCTCGGTCGGGTCCATCAGCAAGCGCATGTTTAGTGGTAGCGACTTTGATCCATCGACCCCACCCACTGTGGCAAGCTTGCATCCGTCATCGCCATCTCTTGCCGCGTCGCTATCGCTCAATGGCGCGTCCGGGTACGGATCGTCCAATCTCTTTAGTGGAGTAGGCAGCAGCAATGGCGGTGGCAAGGGATCGCAAGGAGGACGGCACTTTACGGCAGCGCATCTGGGGAACCCGCACCACCCGCCACTGCACCCGACGGCAGCGCAGAGTGTTTCAAGCGGATCCTCGGGCACGACCAACGGGCCAGCAGCGGCCAACGCATCGTCTCTCAAGGGAAAGATGGGACTCTCGGCTTTGTCTCGAGGCCGCACAAGCAGCGCGGACTCGCAGAATCACCCTTTGCGCGGCGGCCTCGCCCTCGACGACTTTAACACGCACACGACGGGCGCGGATGCTGGCGCCGGCGGATTCGGAAGCAACAGTAGCACCGCGAGCGGGCCGCGGTCCTTCAGGGGAGGGGCCGCAAGCCATGGCGGCCAGTCCGCAGACGACCACTTTGCCGGCTTTGATTCGCATTCAATTGGCGGATTCAGTGACCCAGGCAATCTGCTCGGAACTCTTTTCACAGACCTGGAAGACTACGAAACGGACCCGAACAAGAAGTTGCCCATCATTGTGGGTTGCCACCTGAGCCATGAAGGCCTGTTTTTGCGGCTTGCCCCGCCTGATACCGATGGCTTTAGCGAGGAGGAGCTCGCGAACGCCATGACTTCTCTCCGGATCCCAGCCGCCAGTAGCATCGTCCGTGCAACCTTGCAAGCAGCAGATGTGAACAATAATGGGCGGGTGTCGATGCCAGAGTTTTTGAACTTTTTGAAGCGTCGCGAAGAGGAACTCAAGGTCATGTTCGATGCGATTGACCGCGATCACGATGGCGTGATCTCGCTTCGCGATCTCAAGTGGGCCCGTGACCAAGGCAAGCTCGAGCAGACGGCCTCGGACGAGGAGCTGCAAGCCTTGCTCGAGTGGATGGACACGCTCGAGGACGCTTACCAGGATCACCACATTCATTTTGAGGAATTCCGCACCGGTCTCATTTTGCTTCCACCGGCTACGACCCTGACGGACCTTATTAGGCATTTTCGAGAGAAAGGCACGCCCGAAGCCAAGTACACGGCGACCGATAGCGCCAGCATTCACGCCTTGGCGAACGCCGCGCAGGCGCGTCCCTGATATGACATTGTTGCACTGCGAGTTTAAAACGTATCCTAGAGCCCCGAAGTTGATTTTTGGTCTTTTCCTCCATTTTTTTGCTTCTTTACTATGCTACGTTGGGCCTATTCTGACGTTTTGCGAAGGAGAGGCGTCAGATCGTCAACATAGGCCTGTTCCCGTGTTGTTCGTTGGTTCGTTGGTGGTTGTTTTCCCATCGAAATACGCGTACCCACACTCGCCAAATACATTGTTGCTCTGCAAGTTTTTAATTTAACACGGAGTCCACGAGAGAAATACATGATTTTGCGAAGGCCAATCGGCACCTAGACCCCTCCGGCTTTGANGGGACACCCCGCACGCCCGCGCGCTCCCGGCCGGCGTCCTCCCCCGGGGTCGCGCGCACGCTGCCGCGGCCGCGCGCCGATCGAGGCAAAGCCGGATGGGTCTGATGCCCAGGAGGCCTTCGATTATGAGGAGACGATCACGTACTTTACTCGCGAACTCCGTGTTAAAACGTATCCTAGAGCCCCCGAAGTTGATTTTTTGGTCTTTTCCTCCATTTTTTTGCTTTGTTACTATGCTACGTGGGGCCTATTCTGACGTTTTGCGAAGGAGGGGCGTCAGATCGTCAACAGAGGCCTGTTCCCGTGTTGTTCGTTGGTTCGTTGGTGGTTGATTTTCCATCGAAATGCGCGTAACCACACTCGCCAAATACATTGATTTCTTTTTTTTTCCCTACCGCTTTGCAGCGAGCATGTTCGTACAAACGAACGCACGTACGAACGAAAGCGGAGCTTGGGCTTGGTCAATATTCATAAACAGGAGGTCAGCAGGTAGCGACTGCTTCTCTTCCCGCGGCAGCTTCTTATAAGTTGTGTACGCGCCCTCGCGAGGATCGTCATGCATCTACGTGCAGTCGCATCCACGCACAGACCTCGAACAACAGGAAGATCGGCAGACATGCTCGAGCGCTTGAGGTGTCTCACTTCTTCTTCAGACCAGCAAGCTGGGAAGCGTCGATGTTGGCCAGCTGCTGATCCATCGTGGCTGCGACGGTGGTGCTGAGGGGCTGGGAGCTCTTTTTGACCTTGTTGGCAGAGGCCTTGGCCTTCTTTTTGGCGGCGGCTGCGCCAGTTTTGCGCTTTTTGGCTTTATTTGCAGCCGACGATTTGTCCTCACGCTTCAGCTTCATGTCGCGCTCGTTAATAACCTCTTGATACATTTTCAAGAGCTGTCGAACTCGCTCGACCTTGCGGGGGTCGCGGCGAATCGCGAACTCGAGACCTTTCGTGTTGAGATTGGATCCAAAGGTGTTTGCGAGCGATTCGCGAGTCATGCCCTCCATGTACTCGACCACGATCGAGTTCATTAGATCGAGAGTCTCGTTGAGTTGCTGGCGCTTGTCGCCAAAGCCGTACATGACAGCTGCCACTGCGTTTTTCGGGGAAGATTGCATGCATTTTCGAGCGTCAGTTTCTTCGTGCCTCGGATAGGTTCAAGAAGATCGATTCCAAGAGGGGGAGGCTGAGAAATTTTCGAGCAAAGGTTGAGAAACGGGAAGCGGAAGGCGACCGAGAGACGGCCTAGCTTCTAGGATCTCTCTAAAAAACGTACGCTCAGAGCGAAAGTCCTCCGTCGCCGCAGCGTCGGCGGTGCGTTTGGGCGCCATTTCCCTCTTCTTCTCCTCTCCCTCGTTCGTGTGTGGAAGTATGTACAGATGAATGAAGAGGCCTGAGTCGAAGATCAAGAGGACCGAGGGCGCGCGCCCCCGCGTAGGAGCTGCTCCTTCGCCCGCGGGACAAACGGCTGTCCGCGTGCGCGCGTCCTCTTCTCTCTGGCTGTGCGCCGACGGCAATCGCGGCGGTGCCACTTTTTAAAGTCTCTTTTTTTGCGCGTTTAAGTCCTTTCTCTAATTCCTTGCTCTGACCCGTACAAAGGTCGGCCACGTTCGGCGCAGCAACGTCATCAATCCTGGCGGCGGGTGGC
The DNA here is from genome assembly GCA_003116975.1 of Aurantiochytrium sp. KH105. Lineage (NCBI taxonomy): Eukaryota > Bigyra > Thraustochytrida > Thraustochytriidae > Aurantiochytrium > Aurantiochytrium sp. KH105. The sequence continues at coordinate 701,640 of BGKB01000044.1, forward strand.
TCGTAGCGTTGCGCCTAAGCTCCGGCAGTAAGCGCCGGACGCAGGGGAATCTTTGGCGGCGCCTTACGCACGGCCGTATCTTGGTTGCCCCTAGACGCGCCGCCTAGCTGCGGCCGCATAGGTCCTGGGCGAGGCCCGTACGATTAAGGTGGGCGCGTCGCATCGCGCATCGCGCAAACATCAGGACAGGGTACCAGCGTCTCCTCTGCTCCCCCTGTATACTCTGCCACTGGCGGCGGCCAGCGAAGGAAGACAGCCGGCCCGCCAGCCAGTCAGTCAGCCACAGTCAGGGGCAGAGAGAGGGCGAGACGTCAACGATCTTGAGGAGCAGCTCCGTGCGCGGAACGCGAGCCGCAGCGCCGCTGCAGGCTGCACAGCTGACCAGAGGCAGCCGAGCTGCTAATAGCGAGCGAGTGAGTGAATCTTCTGGGGGCGAAAGTCCGAGGTGATGGCAGCAGCAGCGGCAGCAGCAGCAGGCAGTAAAAAAGAGAAAAAGAAAAAGAAAAGAAGAAAATGAAAATGAAAAAGAAAAAAAAAGAAAAAAGAAAAAAGAAAAAAGAAAAAGAAGAAACTAGGAAAGAAAGGAAAGATGAAGAAGATTGGGCTGCAGATGTGGCTGTGGCCAAGGGAGTAGTATACTAGTTGGCTACGACGATGATGCAGGTGCCGCATTGGACACGCCAGAGGTGGACTCGAGATGTCACAGACAGCCATGCCCAGGATACATGAATCGGGCTGCGAATGTCTGGCTGGCTGTTTCTTTTGTTTGTTTGTAGTACTCTCGTATGAAACGAATGGGCCCTGTTCACGTATACACGAGCTTACGCATGCACAGCATGGCATACCGTACGAGTGGCAGCGATGGCCAGCCAGCGAAGCACGATGTCATAGATGTCACGACATCATCATGATGATCATTTTTCCGGGCGGGCGGTATTGCTTGCGAGGATTACCGTGCTGGCAAATGAACAAGTTTGTCTTCGGTGGCCCGCCAGCTTGGCAGGAGCGACAACCGCGGCTTCCTCTGAAGGAATCGAATCTCACGAGGCCGTCGTTCTTCGGCGTCGGCTCAGCGCGCTCACTCGCTCGCTCGCTTGCCTGTTCGTTGCTTGCTTGCGTTTGCATTCATCCTTCATCAATCATCACAAACAAGCTGCCACTGGTGACTCCTGACCCTTCTCGTCTCCTCTGCAGCTGGTCACCCCGCATTGCATCGCATCGCATCGCATCGCATCGCATCGCATCGCATCTCCCGGCAAAGGCCACTTCCGCCTTCGGCATCGAATCCAGCCGCCTCAGGTCCAGTCGCGTCGCGTCGGGTCGGGTCGCGTCGCGTCGCGTCGCGTCGGGTCGGCGAGAGAGAGGGCGAGCCAGGCCTGCTGGCGTGGCTGGCGTCGGCGTCGCGCGGCGACCTCCCTCTCCTTTCCATCCTCCTTTCAGTCTTTTCTTTCTTTCTTTCTTTCTTTCTTTCTTTCTTTCTTTTCTTTTCTTTTTCTCTGTTTCAATCTTTTTACAGGCGGCCTCGCAGGTGGGGGCTATGGTTTTATGTAACTGGGCACTAGAACCGCCCAGATGCGCCGGGCACCCACGTTTCTTTTTAACGCGCATAAACATTTTCCGGGTCGCTGCTTCCTTGCCTATGTTTTTCCTTTTTTTTATGTTTTGGATTTTTGATTTGCGAATTATTCATTTTATTTTTTTTTTGGCTGCTGGCCTCGAGAACGTCGCGACGCGACCTCGGGGCTGCCGGAGGCGGGCGAGCTCAGCTGGGGCGCGGGGGAGGAAGCTGCTCGGTGTCCCTTTTCGCCGCCGCCTGCGCCGCGCCCTCGTCAGGCTCGCTGGGCCCAGCCGCCGTGGCCTGCTGCTGCCCGCGCGGCGCGTATCATCCATCTCTCGATTATCTTCGCAGGCAGAGTCGATGCCGCCGCCAGCCAGCTCAGCCACGGTCGCGGTATCCGCTAGGCATCAGTCTCTCCACATTCAATATTTAGTTTAGGTTAAATACCGCATACCTTGAAACAAGACGCGGAGAAAGCGGCGCGAGGGTTAAGGGCGCCGAGCAAAACCACAGGCGCAGGAGCAAACCCGAATCTCAGCCAAGCCGCCGCCAGCCACCCGCCGAGCACGCACGCAGACACGCACGAAAAGCACCATGGCCACCCGCGAGTACCTCTTCACCTCGGAGTCCGTCAACGAGGGCCACCCGGACAAGCTCGCCGACGTCGTGAGGTAAGTGCCCGCCGCGCGCCGCGTCGCGTCCACACGTCCGTCCGTCTCTGTCAGACTGCGTCATGACGACCAGACGATGAGTTGAGACGCGCGTGTGAGAGAGAGAGAGAGAGAGGGGCAAGTACAAGCCCGCCACGGTGGCGCTCGACGGCCAGGAGCAGGAGTCAGGAGAGGAGAGGGAGGTGATGGAGAGAAAGGACGACGAGGAATCGTGCATTGCTTGCGACGCTCTCGAAGCCTGCTGGCGCTGCTCGCATTCTTCTTGCGCACTGTAGGCTGCTGAAATCTGTGGCCAGCCCAGCCGCAGCAGCAAAGAGAGAGGGAGGGACCGGAAGGTACATGCATGTAAAAGACCATGACGACTGACAGAGATATGAATGCACAGTGATGCCGTCCTCGATGCCTGCCTCGCCCAGGACCCCGACTCCAAGGTCGCCTGCGAGACCGCTACCAAGACCAAGCTGGTGATGATCTTTGGTGAGATCACCTCCAAGGCCACCGTGAACTTTGAGCAGGTCGTCCGCGATGCCGTCAAGAACGTCGGCTACACCTCGCCCGAGATTGGCATTGGCCACAACTCGTGCAGCGTCGTCGTTGGCATTGAGGAGCAGTCCCCCGATATTGCCCAGGGTGTGCACCTTGGCAAGGCCCTTGAGGACATCGGTGCTGGTGACCAGGGTATCATGTTCGGCTACGCCTGCGACGAGACCGAGGAGCTCATGCCTGCCAGCCACCTTTGGGCCACCAAGATTGGCAAGCGCCTGACAGACGTCCGCAAGGACGGAACCCTCGGCTGGGTTCGCCCCGACGGCAAGGTCCAGGTCACCGTCGCCTACAAGGAGGTCAACGGTGTCACTGAGCCCCAGTACGTGCACACCGTCCTCATCTCCACCCAGCACGACGAGGGCGTCTCCCAGGAGCAGATTGCCGAGGACCTCAAGCGCGAGGTCATCAGCAAGGTCATCCCGGAGAAGTACATCACCCCGGAGACCCGCTACGTGCTCAACCCCAGTGGCCGCTTCGTCATTGGTGGCCCCCACGGCGATGCCGGCCTCACCGGCCGCAAGATCATCGTCGACACCTACGGTGGCTGGGGTGCCCACGGTGGTGGCGCCTTCTCCGGCAAGGACCCCACCAAGGTCGACCGCTCAGCCGCCTACGCTGGCCGCTGGGTCGCCAAGTCGCTCGTCGCGGCTGGCCTCTGCCGCCGCTGCCTCGTGCAGCTCTCGTACGGTATTGGCGTCGCTGAGCCCATCTCGCTCCACGTCGAGACCTACGGCACTGTCAAGGAGGGCATGACCGAGGCCCAGCTCAAGGAGATCGTCAAGAACAACTTTGACCTTCGCCCCGGCTGCCTCATCCGCGACCTCAAGCTCAAGCGCCCCATCTACTCGAAGACCACCTGCTACGGCCACTTTGGCCGCAACGACCCGGACTTCACCTGGGAGCAGCCCAAGGAGCTCAAGTATTAAGTCGCCTGTACCCCATACGTCTGCTGTGACGATGGTGGGCGGCTGACTGATGCGCATCTCCCCCTCCCTCCGTACTTGCTTGCTATTCCTCTTTAACCCTCTTCCCCTTGAAGACGCGGCGAAAGCCATGTCTTTTCGATTTCTTTTTCTAAACAAATCGCCCATCTTTCTTCTGTGAATCTTTTTATTTTGCCTTGGTGTATCATTAACCTCGGACATGCTCTTACAGCCTCAACCGAGTTTTGAGGCGAAGAGAAGACCCAGACAGCATACGGAAAGATTCTATTACGCTTTGCATGGGGCTGGGGAAAAAAGCAACCCAAGGAGGCTGATCAGCACTTACTGCCGAGATTTTGATCTTCATCTAACTGTGAAGAATAATGACAACGGGGAGTCTATTCAGCATTTGAAAAAAAAATCAGATGAGCGAAGTCGATCTTCATCTGACTGTTCAGAGAGACTCGAATTTCAACTTCGTTCACCGACGACTAGGCCTGGTCTCGCTAGGCCTGGTCTCGCTAGGCCTCGAAAAATAAAGAAAAAGGAAAATCCTTTAATCACTCTTCTTGTTGTCTGGCTTCTTCTTGGACATGCGAAGAATTTTACCGAACCACAGAATGTTGAGCACAATCATGATCGTGTTTGTCGCGAATAAGATCGCATAGTGGCTCTTGTACTGGATGAGTCCCTTCTGCAGCGCCACCGTGCCCTCGTAGGTGCCATACACAGCCATGGGAACGCCAAAAAGGATGCGCCCCACCAAAAAGGCAAGCCCGAAAAGCAGCTCGGCACGCTTTACAGCCGGAGATCCCTTGTATCCCAGCGCGAGCATGATGGATCGATAGCTGAGAAATGGCGTCGAGAGCTCAAACAGCGTGCAGCACAGGCCATAAAACTGCATAAAGGGATGCAGCATGGTTACGAGCGTCGCAAAGCCCACAACGTGATGCGCCAAGAAGCCTAGATCAACCGTTGGAGCCTTGAAGACCATGATAAGGTCCCACAAAAAGTATGCCATCGTGTAGTTAAAAAGCCGGCATGAGTTCAATGAAGTGCCGTAGATGCGGTCCGAGACCACCGTTCCCTCTTGGGTGGCCATAATGTAGGTGGCTGCAGATACACCTGTAACCGCATGGAAAATGCTCACGCACCATCCCGAGATCTTGGTCTTTTCCAGATCCGTGAGCTTGTCCCATCGATCTGCTGGAATCACGCTAGGGAGAATTTTTTTCCCGAGCGCTTGCAGGCTAAAGAAAAGCGCCAGGCTCGCCACCACGCGCTGTGCCTGTTCCGGCTCAAGCACCTTCCCGAGGTACGCTGCACTTGCCTCCAGCAAGGTCGTTCCGTCTTGCGCCATCGTGCAGTCCTACGACGAAGTCACGCGCCCCCCTCTTTGTCAGGCCGAGCTCGCAGAGGACGTTTGTCTCCGTGCGAACGCGCCAAGGTCTTATCGTCGTCGTTGTCGCCAACTCAACCCTTTGGCTGATTGCGCTTTCCACGTGCTCGGGTGCTCTTGTTTGTGCCAGGATGGCTTCCTTGCGCTTCCGCGCTCGGCAGACCCAGCGCGTGCAATTCACGCAAGCGCGAGCCGCGTCGCTGCCTGCCCAGAGCCCTGCCCGTGCGTTCGCTGCCTCCCTTGCCCGCGCACCGCGCAGGCTCCGACCCGCGCTTTCGCGTTTTGCCGTGGCGCACTCAAGGGCGCGTGCGTGGGCTTATTGTGCAAATCCGTCCATCAATCGAACAAGGCCTTTCTCTTGCACAACAGAGCCGAGCCGAGAGGGCCAGCATTGCATGCACCCACCAGCTGTGCCCGAGCTCAGTCTGGCAAGGAGCACGGACTCTACCTACGCAGAGCCGACCGAAACAAGCTCGCGTTTGTACTCATTCTGCAAGGCAAATGAAGAGCAAGAGTTCTGCACGGGGAGGACACCGAGGCATCGGGCTGCTCGATAAGTGAGTCCACCACAAGCAAGCGGTCCGAGGTGTGTGATGATGACGGCAAAGTGAAGTACCTAAAGTAAGCGAAATCGCAGCTGCCATGGCTGGCCATGCAATAAAGAAGAAGAAGAAGAAGAAGGGAAAAAAAAAAGTCCATCAACATTCATTCAAGGCGGACGGGATGCTCTTTGTCTGGCTGCCGACCCGCTGGATACTTTCGCACACGTTCTAGTACTCCTCAGCGTAGGAGGACGCCGAGACGGGTGCCGCCTCGGAAGAAAGGTCGCGGTCATGAGCAGCTTCGTCGACGACGCCACCCTCCTTGGACTCGGCAGCGTCAAGCGCCTCGTGCGGTGCCTCGGCCCCAAACTCGTCCTCGTCAACGCTGGCCAACACAGCCTCAGCCGCGGCCTGAGCCGCAGCGCCATCCGGATCATCCTCCGTGGCGTAAAGCACAGTAAGAACCTGGAGCACAGTGTCGCGGTCCGGCCCCTGGTACGCTTGCAAAAGAACCTCCACCTCGCGAAGCTTGTGAAAGTAAAAGTCGCGCTCCTTCTCGGCGCTCTCCAGATTCATTTGAAGGGTCGCGCTCGAGGCGCGGAGATCCTTAACCTGCTGCTCGAGCTCGTCAATCTTCTCAGCCTCCTTCGAGTCCTCCGCTCGGCGGACCGGCGATCGCGCAGCCGAAGATGTAGACGAGCTTCCGAGCGAACGGTTCGGCCGCGAAAGGTTCTCCTTCTCCTTCTCCTTGGGCTTGAGGGCGGCTGAGCCCACAGTCTTCGCGGGTCGCGGTGCAGGCCTCGACGCAGGCTTGCGCGCGGCCGGCTTGGCGACGCTCTGCGCGGGCTTGTACAAACTGACGCCCTTGCCAAGATTTCGCCTCGTAATCGCGTCATAGTCTTCGGGAATGTTAGCCTCATGGTCCAGGAATACCGAACGCACCCACTGCAGATGTTCGAGGTTGTCTTGGTACTTGGCACGGATGAGACGATCCACGGGGATGTGACGCGTGATGCCCACCTTGTCAAAGACGGCCTGCATCACCTTGTAGTTGGCCACGAACTCGTGGTCGCTGCGCGCGCCCCAGTTCACCTTTTTCATGGGCACCGTGCCGGGAAAGAGGGCGTCCATTACCTGGCAAACGACGGCGCCATTCGCTGTCTCTTCGACCTTGCCCAAGTTCAACTGGCACAGCCCATTGAGCCATTCAAGGATCTCGCGACGTCCCACAAAGTACGCCTCGTTCATCATGCCCACCGCGCGGTCGGTCGCCATCTTGCTTTTCTTGAGCAAACTCGCACGGCCTCCGACCCTCTCGCTTTCCCGGTCCTTTTCTGTATCGTATCGTCAGTCCTCAACGTCCCCGTCCCTGCCCCAGACGGCCTGCATACTGAGCATAGAGCGCACGCTCGCCATGCTCGCTTTTCCTCCCGAGCCGCGACCAGCAGGCGCGCTCGCCGAGGAAACCGGCCGAGCGCCTCTGCCGCCGTCGCGCCCGCGGCTGCGGCCCCGCCCCGACGTACCTCGAGCTGTCTGCCCTCTTTGCCTGCGCGCCGAGCGACGTGGCTGCTTGCGGGTCTGCCGCGCCGTGCTCGGCCGGCGTTGGGCCTCGACCGACCGTTATACCTAGAGACAGCCAGCAGCCCTGTAGAGAGAGAGAGAGAGAGAGAGGCAATGCGTCCGGCACTTCAGGTGGTTGACAACGAAAGCGTGCCAGTGGCCTCCGTCTGTTTGGGCTGGCTGGCTGGATAGCTAGCTGGCAGCATGAAGCTTCTCAAAGGACTCGCCTGACACGTATGCGTTGTGGCGGGTGGTCGATCAAGGAATCATGATGGCTACGTGCAAGTGTCGTTGTGGACCAGGTTTGTGGAAACTGGAGCTCGGACTGGCAGAAGGAGGGACGGAGGAAGTCACGGTACAGTAATTACCATGACATATGACATGTCATGGCATGTCATGACAGAACGACTTGAAGGGTGGCGTGGCAGCTCTTGCTCAAGAGCTAGATGGACTTGGCACGAGCGAGGGTCTCTTTGAAATTACGTCAATTGAAAATACGTCGAGAGCAGATAGCCTGGGATTGAGTTGGCACAAGAGAAAGAGGGTCTTTCTGAAAGCTCCCAGCTGTTCGTAAGAAAGTCTCGAAGAGCAAGAACTTCACAAGCCCCAAAACAGCTAGCCTAGGCCTAGTCAAAACTTCAAAGTTGTGAAAATCGAAAATGAAAGATTTCTACCACGCAAAGAAAAAGGTCTTGCCCGTTGTCAAAAGAGACTTGAGCTGATAGAAGATGGCCATCGGAAGCACAATTCCAAGCATCTTGAACTGATACACGAGCACGCCCAAGAGCGTCTTGCGGTTGCGCTTGTGTGCGTAGCAATTCTTGTACTCCTTGAGAATGTCGTGGCGCGCGAGATCAAGGTCTGCGCCATAGCCGAGAAGTCGGTAGTGCGCTCCAACCGTAGGCGTCGTGTACACGAGCCAGAGCAGCCATGGGGCCTTGAAGAGCAGACGCAGGAAGTGCGGCGTGGCCCCAATCATTTCCGCGAGCTCGTCGAGATATGGGCGAATCGAAACCTGCACCGTGTGACGCGGCGCCTTATAGTACCACTTGTTGTTGAAATCGAGCTTGGCAGCAATGTCCTGCTTCATCACCTCACGAGACGGCATCTTCAGGGCTCCAGACAGGTATCGTGCTGCCACGCGCGCCTGCACGTCGGCAATCATCGCCATTGCGCCAACAGGCTGCGCAACACCGATAAATGCAATGTTATCCACATCGCGCGCTCCCACCGGGACCATGTGCTTGTAAAGCTTGAGCTCGTTGGACTCGTTCACCTCGAGAATGTCAGAGGAAACAAAGGGAAAGGTGATCTTGTACCCTGTGCAAAAGACAACTGCATCTGCTTCCATGGACGTTCCGTCCGTAAAGTGCACCGTGCTGCCCTCGAAGCGCTCGATACCGCGGCGTCCTTCGATCTTGCCCTCCTCAACTTGCTTGTAAAAGTTATTTTCGAGGCTGTTGAGCGTCAGCGTCGGGTGGCTCTCGTTGAAGCGGTATGTCGGCCCAAGCCCGACCTTGTCCAACATCTGACGCGCCGGCTCGAGCTGGGCTTCGACGAGGGACGCGGAGACTTCTTGCGGAAGACGGCCAATGATGTTTTCGTCCAGCCGCGATGTCACGTCAGCGTCTTCGTTGAAGAACGGGTTCGGTACGATCCACGCACCACGCCGCGCCACAAGGACCGTCCGTGTCGCGACCTTGCTGATTTCCGTGGTGATGTCGCTGCCACTGTTGCCAATGCCCACCACGACGCACCTCTTGCCTTCAAACTTCCGATTGTCCTTGTAGCCGTGCGAGTGCATCACGAGGCCGGGGAACTCGTCAATGCCCTTGAAGTCGATCGAGTGAGGGATCGAGTGGTGCCCGGAGCACACCACGACACCGTCAAAAGTACCCGTCTTACGAGACCCTCCTCCCTCCGCATCCTCCGTCTCGACACGCCAGCTCCAGTTCGACTTTTCGTCGCGAGCCTCGACCGGTTCCACGTGTGTGACGCGCGTGTTGAATTCAATACATTTACGAAGACCAAATTTGTCCGCGTAAAGATTGAAGTAGCGCATCATGTCCTCGTGGCCCATGGCGATTGGGAAGCCCTCGGGGATGGGGAAGTCACCGAAAGAGTTGGCCGCGCGAACCGTATTGATCCGTGTCGACCGGTACACGGTCGACAATGTCTCCTCTTCGGTGAAGCGCCAGATCCCGCCAATGTCGTCGCTCACCTCAAAGGCAGTGACATTCATGCCGGCCTGGAGCATTTCCTTGATAGCCTTGAGGCCGCACATGCCGGCGCCGATGACCGCCACATGTTTCTTCTGCTTCTCGGGCGGGTGCGCAGACATTTTCTTCCGCCGCCGTCGACCAACTCCTTCGAGACCCTCCTCCTCTTTCCTCCCCTCCCCTACGCTCGAGTCTTCTCCTTTCGCCTCTCCTTGACAATTGCGTTATTGTGTGCGCGTCCTGGATTCTTCGATGCGGGTCTGCGAGCCGCCTTTGACGATATCTTGGCCGTGCTGCTGCCTGTGTTGCCTGCCCGCCGTATTACTACCCGCTCACCCCTTCGTCCAGTCCCGAAATTCGTGTCGGACCAGGACGAAGAAAGTCTCCTACGATCTTGACGAGTCCCCCCGTTCTCGCACAAGACATTCATTTCCTCTGCCTGATGGCATGCTAGTAGTCAAGGCTTCAAGGACGCTATCGCAATGTCTTCATTGTCGTCACCAGCGAGCGACAGTTGCGACGCGAATTGGGCATCAATCACTGCGGCCCTTGGCGCCATGAGAGCAGACATTCTTGCGGTCGCCTTCGCCTGTCACATCGCAAATCGTGTTTGCCCCTCACAATGGATGCAAGGCAGCTGAGCACAACGCAAGGCTGTCCACGACAACGATGCCGTGAAGACTTGCTTGGTGGCGGCGGCTTGGGTTGCAAGGCGACTGAGAGATTGATTCACTGTGACACGACCGAACACGACCAGGAGGCCACCATTTTGAACCAAGGAAGCGCGGCAAAGCGCCGAGGCAGAGCGCCGCATGGGGACGGGGCTCGTGCAGATTGCCCGGGAAACGCAGGTCAAGTAGTAGTGATCACAGGCAACGCGGTCGGCGAGGACGCACGCACGCGGAGCACGCAAGATGAGCGAGCGCGATCATGGTCACCACCATCAACATGAACACGACTCTGGACATGGGCACAGCCACGAGCACGGCGGACACCATGGAGGCGAGGACCTCGCCAAGGCGCAGGCAGCAGAGGAAGAGCAAGCGCATTTCGATGAGGTGCTGCACGCCTTTCTGACGTACGAGACGGACATCGTCGATGCTCTCTCTCGCAGAGAACGCAATCTTCGACGAGTCCCGGGGCTCATCTCCCTCCTCCCGGGCGGCGAAGAAGTCCAGCAGAAAAAGTTTGAAGCGCTCCGCGAGGCGGCGCGCAAGAATCAAAACTTTTTCAATGAAATCGTCAAGAACAGCTCCAACAAGGGCTCTCTTTCGCGTGTGCCTGATCCTGGGGCCCAGGTCCGGAACCTTGGCAAGGTTCGCAGCACCTTGGCGCAATGTGCGCGCGAATGGTCCGAAGAGGGTTCCGAGGAGCGCCAAAAGTCCTTTGCCCCGCTGCTCAATTGGCTCGAGAAATACCTCGATGCAGGCCCTCACGGCGACAAGCGCGTACTCGTGCCTGGTGCGGGCCTTGGTCGTCTGCTCACCGAAATCGTCGGGCGCGGCTACAGCTGCGAAGGCAATGAATTCTCTTATCAAATGCTTGTTACCAGCGATTACGTCATGAACGTTATGCACAGCTCTGCGCCCACTCACCAGCTCGAAATTCACCCATGTAAGTTCTCTTTCGCCTCCGTGCTTGAGTGAGCAAGGATGCTCTTGGCAACCCGCGACGCTGGTTGGGGTCGAAGGTATCTTTGACGATGAAAGGCCGTACTGACTTACTTCGTCATTGTTCTTCATCTATGCACCTTTTTTTTCTTTGGAAATATCAGGGATTCACAATCCGTCGAATGTCGCGAGCGCATCGGATGCTTCTCGTGCAGTGCGAATTCCTGATGCATCCGCTACGGAGATTCTTGAGCGGCGCAAGGACAACAAGGCAACGATGAGCATGTGCGCTGGCGAGTTCCTCCTCGTATACGGCAAGGACGAGGCAAAGTGGGATGCAGTGGTGACTTGCTTTTTCATCGACACGGCGCCCAATATTCTGGACTACTTGCAAGTCATTTACCGTAGTCTCAAACCAGGAGGAATATGGATTAATGGCGGTCCTCTCCTTTGGCACTGGCAGTCGAGCGAGCCACGCGCTACACGGGACGATACGGCCGGTGGCCGCGATCCGCGCTATGATTCCTCCATTGAGCTTTCTTGGGAAGAGGTCAAGGGTCTCGCGACAAGTGTCGGCTTTGAGTTCAAAGAAGAGGCATGGCAAGAGGTTGGCTACAACACAAACGCGACATGCATGCTTCGCTCCGTGTACCGAACTGTACAGTCTGTAGCTGTCAAGAAGGCCTGACATGTGTACCTATAACTCCCGTAGAGGAGAGACACAAGGACACAAGGTTGGCCAATAAAGTGCGTAGCTAGATAACAAGATGATCTGATCTCCACATGGTAGGCAATGATATGTAGAACATGAACGCCATGAGATCAGGCAACCTCTTCGAACTTGTATCGTTCCTTTTCTTCTTCCTACCGCACATCAATCCGATGCATGCGCCCATGAGTTGCAGCAGCATTCTTAACTTGTTCATCATCTATTTCACGTTCACATGTTATCAGAAAAAGTACTACACACGAATCTTGTATCACTATCATGATTCGGTCTTTCGCCGTTTCGCCTCGTGTTTCTCATCGTCGGCGGCATCGCTAGGACTTGCGCGCCCTTGGTTTTCGTCGTCGTCCGCATCTGCATCCTCGTCTTCCATGTCGTCCCCGCCCTTGTTGCTGCCTGGGCTGCGCGAGGCCTCGGAAGCCGAACCGTACTCTTCCGCGTGCTCTGCAGTTGGCGAAAAGAGAAAGTTGGCAAGTTTGCTGGCAACTTCGTCCAAGTCCAGCAGCGTGAAGACGACAAGAAAAGCAACCACGTCATCTGCGTCCTCGAGGTGTGCTCCTGCCGCACGGAACCACTCGATAAGCAAACCGGGCGGCTGCAACTCAAGCTCGCAGGCATGTTTCTTATCCTCGCATTGACCGCAGTGCATTTGTTCAAAAGAGTCAAATTCGGCCTCCTCGAATCCATGCGTCTCGCACGCCCACTTTGTTTTTAGACGCAAAATCTCCGTCACGGGGTCCACGTCAGAGAAAATGGCAATACGAAAGCTTGCCTCGCGCGTGGCGCAGTTCTGCCGAAAGACCGCGCGCAGTGTGCCACGGTGCGGTCCCAAGCCGGTGACCTCGAAGTCATGGTAGTCCTCGGAACCGCATTGCTCTGCAACACGTTTACGCACGCGCAGGTCGCGAAGGGCCCAGGGCCGCAAGCCCGCGTCAAAGACCGTGCCGCCAAAGTAGTCCTCTTCGATGCGCTGCCGTAGCGCGCGGTTGGCGCGCTCGAGCTTGCAGGCCTCGGCGACAGCGTCCAACCACTCGTCCTCGTCGCGCTCGACTCCTGCTTCTTCGCCTTGGCGCACAAGCTGCGCCACCAGCTTTTGGACGCCGACGCGCGCGGCATCTCCCACGCTCGCCATCGGGCCTGCAGCCTGGCTGCACTCGCTCCCGCTCTCGCTCCCGCTGCCGCTCTCGCAGCCGCTCATGGTCTCGGTCGCCGCCTACGGGATCGGGTTCTGGCGTCCACGAGCGACTGGCCCCGTGGCATGCAGTCCTTCTGCAACGCGAGGCAGCAGCAGGCTTCAGCTGCGCAGCGAGCCATCGCGGAGAACGACGGCGGCAGGCTGGCCAGGTCGAAGGAGGACGCTGCCGGTCTGGAGCCCAGACGCTACCGCAGGATGGATATCTTGATGTTTGCTCGCGAGGTCAATCGAGACGCTGACGCAGGAATGGTCCCAGGAATAGTGCCGTTGAGAGCGCTCGCCGGGGGCCCGCCAGGGCAAATGCGGTACGACCAGACAGTCCTGGCCAAGCCCAGGTCAGGGGCCAGCAAATATCGTTCAACCTTTTCGTCCGAACTCAAAGCGCCCGCGCGGACAGACGCAAACGCAAGACGGGAAGCCAGCCAGCCAGCCAGCCAGCCAGCCAATCAGCCAGGCGCTGCTTGCAAAGGCGAACAGCATGCTGCATCTCCTTGTCAAGCTTGTTGAAACCAAGCTTGAAGACCGCGTCTTGGATGACAAGCTGAAATTGACCGTCGAGGTCCACCCTCGTCAGGACCAGGAGAAGGCCCATACGGCTTGGCTGCGCGACGTGACGACGCCTCAAGGAGCCGCGCTACACTGCAAATATTCACTCGCTGCATGTGATGCCAAGGCTCCATTCTATGCGCTTCTGGCAGTGCAAGATGAGACGGGGGGACATCGAGTCGCAAGCGCCTCCCTCGACCTCGGTCCTTTGCGAATCGATCACACCGCAGGCCTTGCCGACGCTCAAGTATCGCTGCGCACACCCAAAGGAGCCAAAGCCTTTATTCTGCAAGTGAGTGCGTCGTATGACGGCTCCCATGATGACGACCTTCTCTCTGACAATTCAAGCGAAGCTGGAGAGGATGATGTGAGGGCGGGTGATGACCCAAACGCCACGGATAACTCTAGTGAGGCCGAGGAAGATGACGTTCCTGCCGATGAAACGGGAAAAGATATGAACGCCGACGAAAAGGATGCCAGTGCTTTGTTTACTGATGACTCCAGCGAGGCCGACGAAGACGACGTGCGACCCGGTGATGACGTCTACGGTACAGACGACTCGAGCGAAGCTAGTGAGGATGACGTTTTAGAAGAGGTGCCCGAGACAGAGAGTCCAAAGGCTGCTGCTGCAAAGCAAAATCCACGACAAAAGGAAAAGTTCCACTCGGAAAACGATTCGGAGCAGAGCGAAGATGACATCGACGATGATGACGACATTGCGAGCGACGATAGACAAAGCGAAAGCTACGGATCTGCGTCTTTTGCTGATGCGGAAAGTGAGCTCAAGATGCCTCTTGTTCCCACCGTCGACACTTGCAAAGAGTCTCTTCCTTTGCAGAGCGGACACCTTTCTCAAACATCAGGGGCCTGGGAAGCACTCTATCGCGTGGATCGTTTTGAAACCGGCCCTAGGCAAGCTAAGCCCAAGGTCAAACCGATTCCGCCTCGCAGACCAAAAACTCCAAAGGCTAGCTTGCCTGCGACGCCTGGATCCAAAAAGGATCGTGCTCGCCGACGAAAGAGTCAGGAAGAGACTTCCGCGTTTCTAAAGCGAATGGACCAGCGAGCAGAGCAGAAGCGCCATGCCGCAAGAGATCTGCAAGCTCGTCTAGACTACGAAGCGAGTCTTCGCAAAAAGGTTTGCCCCGAATGTGGCCGCACCCAGTCTTTCGAGCAAGTCAAGAAACGCCAAAAAAAGTGTATTGAGTGCAAGGTACTATTCCGTTACTCGGTTCGATGGGACCGAGTAAAGGACGACTTTATGGATCGCAACACCGTGGCGCCGAAACGACCCGAAGCGGATCATGTTCCTCGGCGTCGAAGACCATCTCGCGCTAACGAAGACTTTCTTGCTCGTATGGACAACGCCGCAGAGAGGCGACGGCAGCGGAACATGCAGCAAACAAAGTCCACCAATCAAGAAATGTCAACCAGTCAAGAAAAGTCGCATGAGCCGCGGAAATCGCAAGAGAATCTTGTACAAGACAACAAAACGCCTGCAGCAAAGGAGCTCGCGCGACTGCGACTTCCAGGGAGAAAGGTCTCTCTTGAGCCACCTTTTGACCGCGATCTTTGGACCGCCGAGCAAATTGTTATTGCCCATCTTTTCGGGCCCTGCGAGTCTTGTCATCTGGATGAGCGCTGTGAATAACATTGTGGCGGGTTGCTCGTGTTTCCAATTCTGATGAGCACAAATGTTAAATGCGAACCCACTGCTCTGCAGCTGCAAATTGGTCAAAGAAGCGAACGGCACATTTAGGAAGAGGACGATAGTTACATTTTTTTTTATTAAAGTTAAATCACACCATTGGCAGGACATCAGTCAAAACAGCTCTTGATTCCGATTCCTATCCGCATGATTGGTGGCAGTCTCAGCGTCGTGATGTGCCCTGCCTGGGTTACTTGCATGTCTACCCGCAAGCTCAACTCTCTCCAGGTCACGCCACCCTGAGGGGGGAAGTATGCATGTTCCCGAAATACGAAGACATGGGTGTGCATTTGTTCGCCAGTACTTTTGCGGGTCTTCTTCTTTGCTGCTTCCTCGCTCGTCTCCAGAAACCGATTCCTCGAAGCCCGTCCGAGCGAACGACCCGAGAATGGTTGAAGGGCTCGAAAGAGAGGACGAAGCGACGCGCCAAGGGGTCGCCGTCGCAAAGCAGCGGCAGCCAGCCAAGGGTACCCGGAAGGTGCCGCTGCTCGTAGCGATCACCGTGGCGTACCCGTACGTCGTGCTTCTGGGCGCCCTCGCCGTTGCCGCCACCGCCACCACGCTCTCGTTGTCGTACTTTGACCTCTCTAATCCGCTCGTGGGTCTGCGTATCCGCGACGATGTAACAGCAGAAAGGGCTGATGCGTGGTACGAGTCTCTGTTTGTCTTGCGGCCAGAGAGCGGCGACGACAACAACGTCCGCCAGACGCAGCAGTCTGTCGAATACAACTCCCTCACGATCTTGTACATGGCACCGGGCGCAGCCACGCAAGAGCACCCTTCCGGCAACGTCTTCACTGTCGAGAACATACAGAAAATGGCGGCTCTGGAGGATACTCTTTTGCAGGTTCCCGACTACGCATCGTATTGCCAGGTCGATGTGGACAATGGTGACTGTGCGACCGTGCTTAGTCCCGTCCAGTACTTGCGAAACGCCACCACGCAAGAAGAGATTGACCAAGGCCTTCTCGCAATGTGGGCAGACCGCGAGGCAGACAAAGACGCCACATTGTTCCACTTTTGTAAAGACTTTGACAACGTTACTCACCTTGATTGTCCCATGACTCGCAGTAAAATTCGATTTGGTCTGCCGCTCCAAGGCTTTCTCAACGCAGATGACCGCACAGAAGAGCAAGGCTCATTGCTCGAGGAGTGGTTCTGGGATCGTAACGGAGTCGATGAGTCGGGTTCCATGTTCGGGTTGCTCTCGAAGGCAAGACAAGGATACCTCGACGACCCCGTAGGTGCGCTCGTCATTACGTTCGATCAACAAAATGCATTTGACAGAGAGACCATCGTGATTCTGGGCAGCGATGCTCTCTTTGTCGGATACTCCGTGGTGGCTGTAGTCGTGGTCATGTCAATCCACATGAATTCGCTCTTCTTGGGAGTCTTTGGTACCATCCAAGTGCTACTCAGCTTCCCCACGTGCTTCTTCATCTACCGGGTCATCTTCGGCATCGAGCTTTTTGGAGGGCTTTCCATCATTTCCATATACCTACTTTTGGGCATCGCCACAGACGATATTTTCCTCTGCGCAGACGCACTTCGTCAGGCCAAGTCCATGCTGCATGGACCAGGCTGGACGCTCGAGAAACGTGCCGCCTGGGCCTTTCATCGGGCTTTCTATACCATGGCAACAACCACCATAACCACCACGGTCGCTTTTATCATTCTCGCAAGCTCTACAATTCCAGTGATTCGGTACTTTGGCATCTGGACAGCCCTTCTCCTCGTCACAAACTTGGCTCTGGTCTGCACGCTCTTTTTGGCACTCATCGTTATACGCGAGACACTCTGCTCAGAGTGCTCATCTCGCTGTGCACGGGCAGACAAAGAACAGAGCGCGCCCATCGACCACGAATTGGGGATAAAGAAGGCCATCAGCAGCGAAGCAGCATCGATGCCGCCCACGCGAGTCGAGTCATTTTTCCGTGACATTTTCGGTGCCAAGCTCATCTTGCGCACAGGTGGCCGCGCAATCATCTTTGCTGGTTTTGGAGCGTTCTCACTTATCGCGCTTGATTCTGCGACGCAAGTTAGACTCGCATCAAAATCGCTCGTTTTCTGGCCCGACGATCACTACTTTGGTCTCATCATTAATAACGATGGCCCTGAGAGCTTTAAAAAGACCGACGAGAGTTCCTTCATGATCAAGACCGTCTGGGGTCTCGCTGACCCGCCAATCGACCGAGCAGGAACAAAAGAGACCTTGGACATGGACCTTGGTGTTCCCGTATTTGATGATGCGTTCGATCTTGCAAGCGAAGACGCCCAAATCTTCCTTCGGGACATGTGCGCAGACACCCTTACCTCGGAACCAGCGTCTCTTTACCTTGAGACAGAATTGCTCGAGGAAGATCGGGCCCGATGCTTCATGCTCGCGTTTGCAAATTGGCGCGAAGCACGCGGCGAAGCTTTTCCAGTACCCAACGCCGGAGTCTCACACCTCGACTTAAGCATCGAAGTCGCAGGAGGCATCAACATTCCAGCGCGTGCACAAAACGAGACTCTTGCAGAGCTCTTGGTCGAGTTTCTCCGACGCCCCGAGTTTGGCAAAGAGCTCTACCAAGATGTGGGTTTCGAGCGACTTTCCAACGGGAACCTTCGCGTCCGCTTTGCCGTCCAGGAGTTCGCACTGACTGCCACAGACAGCGACTCGTTTGAGCGGCGTACTGGCGTCACGAACGTCTGGAGTAGCTATATGGATCAAATGGTTAACGACCAGCCCAACAGTCTCTCTCACGGCGCCTACGCGACTGAATTCAGCTACTTCGTGTGGCAAAAGACGCAATGGCTTTTTTTGGAAAATGTCATCATAAGCATTAGTGCTTCTGTCGCCGCGACGTTAATCATTGCTACCATGGCATGCAGAAATTGGATACTCGCTACGCTGGCCACCGCCAACGTGCTTCTCGTGGTTCTGGTTGTCCTCGCCTCGGTCGTGTGGTACGGCCTCGAGCTTGGGTCCATTGAGAGCGTCGTTGTAAGTCTGAGTTTTGGCATTTCCATTGACTTTAGTCTGCACTTTGCTGTGGCGTATAGCGACGCGTACTTTGACCGGAACTTGCTGTTGCGAAAGGAGCGTGTCGAACATGCGCTACTGACGCTGGGGACATCCATCACATTTGGCGCCCTGTCCACTTTGGTTGCGACCTCCATGCTGCTTCTCGCCACCATCACCTTCTTCAGCATCTTTGCCAAGATCCTCTGTGTTGCAGTTGCGACAGCGTATCTGTACGCCATCTTTTTGCTCCCCGCGACCCTTGCAACCTTTGGCCCAGAAGGCACGAAGGGCTTTGTATGCGTCCCGGGCGCGCTGGCAAAAGAACAAGATTCGCGCGTGGACCATGCACGCTCGGAAAGCATGGAAACGCGTAGCCCTGCCCATGTGCGCAAGTGGGCCGCAGCGTACGCAGTGTTCTCTGTCATCCTGGTGGCAGTCTTTGTGGGCGCCAATGCCGTACGAACCGCCCAAATGAAAGATGAGGAGGACAATAATTCCGTGACCACATATGACGACACGTACAACATGCCGGCGTTTTCAGATCTCGAGATTGGCGCCTGGACAGAGATGCGTCCAGGCAACTCGTCTGTCTGTGCGCGAGGGACCCCTTTTGCCTTTTTCATCAAGCGCGGTGAGCCAGACCAGCCCATGATCATCGAGTTCGAAGGCGGCGGCGCGTGCTGGAGCACCTCGACCTGTCAGGCTGCCTCGAGTACGTTTGCAGACACGATTGATTTCACACGTGCTGCCTTTCAGCGCATCACGGCCGGTTCTGACGTTCCTTCGGGCTTGGCCGACCCTAATGGCCCATATGCCAACTTTACGCATGTCTACATTCCGTATTGCACTGCAGACCTGCACGCGGGGAACAGCGTGGTCAACTACACGAGCGCCTTGCGCATTCAACATCGAGGCAGTGTCAACGTTGAGTACGTTCTCAAGTACGTTGAAGACGAGGTCCCTGCGCCGCCGCGGGCTCTCATTACGGGATGCTCGGCGGGTAGCTACGGGAGCTTTTGGCATGCGCCTCGTATCATCAAGATGTTTGCTGCAATGGGGGCTGGCACGGAAGTGATGCAGATGGGCGACTCGGGCATGGGTGTCATCACGGACGAATTTCTGGCCGATTCCTTTCCGAGCTGGAAAGTCACCGATGGCGGGGCCTTTGACTTTGACATCGTCCCCAGTGGAACTTCGACAGATCCCTTGGACCTCACAAACCTAACCATGGGTGTACTGTATCAGTGGGCAGCAGAAGCTTTTCCTGACGCAGTCTTTTCTCAGTATTCGTCGGCGTATGACTGGAACCAGGCGTTCTTTCTACTCGTACAAAAGGTTGGCTCGTCGACTGACCCTGTTGCTGCAAATAAGCTCACATGGAACGCAGAAATGCGCACCATGTATGACTCTATTTCCTCGAGTCGGCCTTCGAACCTCGTCAACATTGTTGGGCCGGGAGATCACCACTGTGTTGTGCCGTTTTCGCGATACTACACGATGGACTCTGGCAATGGTACGCCTTTGTTCCAGATTATTCACGACATGTTCATCAATGGCGCGAGCCCTGTGGAGATCGACTGTCGCGACAACGGCTCATGCGCACAATCTGCGGACTTGCGCGATGAGTTCACATTGTTGATCCCAAGTGAGTAGGCTATTTGCGTAGTAAACAGCAAAGTATCGAAAGAGTCCAGGACGCGTCTTTTCAAGTCACGAGTACAGATCGTTCGCGCATGTCTGACAGGCTAGCTGTTTCTCAGTCACTGTGACTTGGATATATTGGTATGAAGCCATCGCTATTCTGGCTCGATACGCGCTGTCGCTCCCTCACGAGAGTCGGAAAAGATATCGCTCATCATTGTGCAGTCTGTCTGGACTACTTTCTTGGACGGCACTCGACCTAGTAGCAGCGATGAACGAGGCGGGTTGCGCGGAAGGCAGATGCAAGAGCCGCTTCATTTCAGAGAAGACGGCTTTTCTCGTTTGGCACCAGGATCTTCCTTACATCAAAGAACCTACGCTAGGTAGCATAGCTCAGCAGGATGCCAGCTTGTGCGTTCGCAAGTTCTCGACTTTGCTTGTGCATCATGATGATGGTTTCTTCTCAAGAACGATTCAAAAGCATTCCACAGTAGCGAGTGTGGTGTACTCGCACGTCATGCTTCTGGCGCCCTCGCCTTCGCCGGCCGCCATTACGATCCTGCTGTCGCACTCTGTAAACTTGCACAGCTGGTGGCAGCGTTATTGGCGCATTTGATGATGGCAAGAGAGATGCTCGGCTGTCGACCAGGAAAGCCAGGCGAGGCCGGCGCTTCATCCTAATTTTAATCGCAGCGCCTGCGACTCATGCGCCTGCGGCTGCTTGACGCATGGGCTGTGTATCAGCCATGTGTTGGCCCACCATGCATCGAGCACCGGCGCAGTCCTGACGATGGAAGCCGGAGCCATGCGTGGCCCCGCGCCGTGCGTCGTGGACACAGGCGGCCCTGACGATTTAAGCCAGCATACCTTCGAGCCACGCTAGCTGTAGTTTTCAGAGGTGAAAAGGATCCTTCCAAAAATGCGAAGAAAATGCGGAGAAAATTGTGTCCATTCCTTCCGCTTCCAGTGTGTGATTCTGTGGGTGTGTACTTCTCTTCTTATTCAACTGCAAAACCCGCGTCTTCGTCCTTCGTCACCGGTAACGGATATGCCGAAACCCTGCCCGCGCAAATGATCCGAAAGTGATTAAGGGGGCTCGAGAGCAAGGGCGAAACAGCGTGGTAAGGCGTTGCCGAAGTAATGCAGTCGCAGCCAGCCAAGGGTACTAGGGTTGCGCTACTGCTCTTAGCGATCCCCGTGGCGTACTCGTACGTCATGCTTCTGGCGCCCTCGCTTTCGCCGGCGCCGCCTCCGCGCTCTTGTTGTCGTATACTCTGTAATGTCGCACAGCGGTTGGCAGCTTTATTGGCGGCTTTTGATGGTGGCAAGAGAGATGATCTGTTGTTGATGAGGAAAGCCAAATGAGGCCGGCGTCCAATCCAAATTTTACTGCGCCTCATGCACCGGCGGCTGCTTGACGCACGCGCTGTGTGCCAACCATGCGTCGGCCCACCATGCGTTGAGCACCGGCGGGGTGGATTGGATGGATGTGAATGGATGGACGTACAAAGTAAGTGAACTCCGCAACCGAGGACAGGGGAGAGGAGGGAAGAAAGCGGGCGAGAGCACGTTGAAGATGGACTTGGATGATCGTAGAAGACGCGGAGGGAGAATCCTACGCGCGGCCCAGAGGATGTAAGCCAGATCCATGTCCCGCGTCGTGCACCCGGACGGCCCTGCCGGTGTAGGCCAGTTCGCCTCCAAATCGCTGGATACAAATGTATTTGAGTCTTCCTGCTTGAGTCTCATTTTTGTCCCATCGGCGATGTCCCCTGCTTCAATGACTTGCCTGTCTGCACCAATGAGCGACCTCCACTTCGTCACGCCAGCCCGTAGGGGGAAAGGATCCTTCCAAAAGAAGTTAAGAAAATTGTGTCCATTTCTTCGCTGCCCGTGTGCAATTCTGTGGCTTCTTATCTCGTCAACTAATTTGCCGAAGGCCGAAGCCTACCCGCGAAAATGTTCCGAGAATGATTGGGAGGGGGTTGAGAGCAAGGGCGAAGCAACGCGTCAAGGCGTTGCCGAAGCAACGCCGTCACAGCCAACCAAGGGTACCATGAAGGCGCCCCTGCTCGTAGCGATCGCCGTGGCGTACCCGTACGTCTTTTATTGGTGCATTTGATGATAGCAAGAAAGAAAAAAAGATCGGTTGTTAATTTTTTAACAGTAAAAGGAAAGCCAGGCGAGGCTGGCGATCTCGCCTTATGCGCCGGTGGCTGCTTGAAGCGTGCGCCGTGTGCCAGCCCTGCGGGCCGACCGGCGCGGCGGCCCCAGACGGTGTAAGCCGGAGCTATGCGTAGCCCCGCCGTGTGTGGTGCACCCGGGCGATCCGCGCAGCAGAGGCGAAGGGGGGAAGCTGCTTGCGCGCGCTCATTGCGCATTCATGCTTGCCGCACGCGCTGGCCATGGCGCGCGCGGGGGCCGATCCAGTCGCACGAGGCGGCAGGGCCTGTCCAGCCGTGAGCCGCATGGAGCAGCTGGACTTACTATCAGGCCCAAGGCTCGCGACTAATTCGTGCGCGCGCGCTTGCATCGCAGCCGGACGGCCGGATCGCTAGGCTCGAACTTGTTCGACTCTTCCTGCTCGAGTCTCGTTTATCTCGTCGGCGACGTTTTCTGTCTGCACCAATGACCGATCCTCACCTCGTCACGCCAGCCTGAGGGGGGGAAGAGATCCTTCCAAAAATGCGAAGTAACAAATTATATCCATTTCTTCGCCTCACTCTCAGCTGTGTGATTCTGAGGGTGTGTACTCTTCGCGGCATCTTCCTTTGTCAAACTAATCGCCGAAGCCGGCGGCTTCGTTCTCGTCACCAGCAACTTGTTTGCCGAAGTTCGCAGCCTGGCCGCGCGAAGCATCCGAGAATGACTGGGTGGCTCGAAAGCGAGGGCGAAGCGACGTGCCAAGGCGTCGCCGAAGTAACGCAGCCGCAGCTAGCGAAGGGTACCACGAAGGTGCCGCTGCTCGTAGCGATCACCCTTGCGTACCCGTACGTCATGCTTCTGGGCGCCCTCGCCTTCGCGGCCACCGCCACTGCGCTCGTGTTGTCATACTCTGTTATTTCGCACGCATGGTGGCAGTCTTTATTGGCGCATTTGATAATGGAAATGATCGGTTGTTGACAAGCAAAGCTAGGGGAGGCCGGCGCCCCATCCTGATTTTGTTCGCAGCGACTCATCCGCCGGCAGCTGCTTGATGCGCGCCAGCCATCGTCGCCCTGCCGTGCGGGGTGCACCCGGGCGGCCCAGACGATGTCAACCAGCATTCCTCCGAGCGGCCCGCGCAGCAGAGGGGAAGCGGGGGGGAGGGGGGGTGGCTGCTGCGCGCGCTCATCGCGCGTTCATGCTTGCCGCACGTGCTGGCCATGACGCACGCGGGGGCCGATCCAGTCGCACGAGTCGGCAGGGCCTGTCCAGCCGTGAGCCGCATGGGGCAGCGGGACTTACTATCAGGCCCAAGGCTCGCGACTTATTCGTGCGCGCGCGCTTGCATCACAGCCGGACGGCCGGATCGCTGGACAAAAAGATGTTTTACTCTTCCTGCTTGACTCTTTCGTTTGTCCCGTCGGCGAAGTTCTTTACCTGTATGACTAGCCTGTCTGCGCGACCCTCACCTCGTCATACTAACCTAAGGGGGAAGCATTCTTCCAAAAAAGCGAAGAAAATTTTATCCATCCATTTATTCGCTTCCAATGCGTAGTTCTGTGGATGCACTTTTTTGCGGCTTCTTCCCTAGTCAACTAATTTGCCGAAGCCCGCGTCTGTGTCCTTAGTCAACTTATCTACCGAAGCCCGCGTCTGCGTCCCTTGTCAACTTATCTGCCGAAGCCCGCGGCTCCGTCCCTCGTCAACTGATTTACCGAAGCCCGCGGCTCCGTCTCTCGTCCACTAATGTGCCGAAGCCCGCGACTTCGTCCCTCGTCAACTAGTTCGCCGAAGCCCGCGACTTCGTCCCTCGTCTCCAAAAACTGATTCTCCAAGGCCACCTGCGCAAACGATCCGACAATGATCGAGGGGCCCGAAAGCGATGACGAAGCGACGCACCAAGGCGTGGCTGAAGTAAGGAAGCCGCAGCCAGCCAAGAGTACGCACCAAGGCATCGCCGAAAAAACGCAACCGCGGCCAGCCAAAGGTACCCGGAAGGTGCCGCTGCTCGTAGCGATCACCGTGGCGTACCCGTACGTCGTGCTTCTGGGCGCCCTCGCCGTTGCCGCCACCGCCACCACGCTCTCGTTGTCGTACTTTGACCTCTCTAATCCGCTCGTGGGTCTGCGTATCCGCGACGATGTAACAGCAGAGAGGGCTGATGCGTGGTACGAGTCTCTGTTTGTCTTGCGGCCAGAGAGCGGCGACGACAATAACGTCCGCCAGACGCAGCAGTCTGTCGAATACAACTCCCTCACGATCTTGTACATGGCACCAGGCGCAGCCACGCAAGAGCACCCTTCCGGCAACGTCTTCACTGTCGAGAACATACAGAAAATGGCGGCTCTGGAGGATACTCTTTTGCAGGTTCCCGACTACGCATCGTATTGTCAGATCAACGACATTGGAGGCTGTGCGACCGTGCTTAGTCCCGTCCAGTACTTGCGAAACGCCACCACGCAAGACGAGATTGACCAAGGCCTTCTCGCAATGTGGGCAGACCGCGAGGCAGACAAAGACGCCACATTGTTCCACTTTTGCAAAGACTTTGACAACGTTACTCACCTTGATTGCCCCATGACTCGCAGTAAAATTCGATTTGGTCTGCCGCTCCAAGGCTTTCTCAACGCAGATGACCGCACAGAAGAGCAAGGCTCATTGCTCGAGGAGTGGTTCTGGGATCGTAACGGAGTCGATGAGTCGGGTTCCATGTTCGGATTGCTCTCGAAGGCAAGACAAGGATACCTCGACGACCCCGTAGGTGCGCTCGTCATTACGTTCGATCAACAAAATGCATTTGACAGAGAGACCATCGTGATTCTGGGCAGCGATGCTCTCTTTGTCGGATACTCCGTGGTGGCTGTAGTCGTGGTCATGTCAATCCACATGAATTCGCTCTTCTTGGGAGTCTTTGGTACCATCCAAGTGCTACTCAGCTTCCCCACGTGCTTCTTCATCTACCGGGTCATCTTCGGCATCGAGCTTTTTGGAGGGCTTTCCATCATTTCCATATACCTACTTTTGGGCATCGCCACAGACGATATTTTCCTCTGCGCAGACGCACTTCGTCAGGCCAAGTCCATGCTGCATGGACCAGGCTGGACGCTCGAGAAACGTGCCGCCTGGGCCTTTCATCGGGCTTTCTATACCATGGCAACAACCACAACAACCACCACGGTCGCTTTTATTACTCTCACAAGCTCTACGATTCCAGTGATTCGGTACTTTGGCATCTGGACAGCCCTTCTCTTCGTCACAAACTTGGCTCTGGTCTGCACGCTCTTTTTGGCACTCATCGTTATACGCGAGACACTCTGCTCAGAGTGCTCATCTCGCTGTGCACGGGCAGACAAAGAGCAAAGCGCGCCCATCGACCACGAATTGGGGATAAAGAAGGCCATCAGCAGCGAAGCAGCATCGATGCCGCCCACGCGAGTCGAGTCATTTTTCCGTGACATTTTCGGTGCCAAGCTCATCTTGCGCACAGGTGGCCGCGCAATCATCTTTGCTGGTTTTGGAGCGTTCTCACTTATCGCGCTTGATTCTGCGACGCAAGTTAGACTCGCATCAAAATCGCTCGTTTTCTGGCCCGACGATCACTACTTTGGTCTCATCATTAATAACGATGGCCCTGAGAGCTTTAAAAAGACCGACGAGAGTTCCTTCATGATCAAGACCGTCTGGGGTCTCGCTGACTCGCCAATCGACCGAGCAGGAACAAAAGAAACGTTGTACATCGACTTTGGTGTTCCCGTATTTGATGATGCGTTCGATCTTGCAAGCGAAGACGCCCAAATCTTCCTTCGGGACATGTGCGCAGACACCCTTACCTCAGAACCAGCGTCTCTGTACCTTGAGACAGAATTGCTCGAGGAAGATCGGGCCCGATGCTTCATGCTCGCGTTTGCAAATTGGCGCGAAGCACGCGGCGAAGCTTTTCCAGTACCCAACGCCGGAGTCTCACACCTCGACTTAAGCATCGAAGTCGCAGGAGGCATCAACATTCCAGCGCGTGCACAAAACGAGACTCTTGCAGAGCTCTTGGTCGAGTTTCTCCGACGCCCCGAGTTTGGCAAAGAGCTCTACCAAGATGTGGGTTTCGAGCGACTTTCCAACGGGAACCTTCGCGTCCGCTTTGCCGTCCAGGAGTTCGCACTGACTGCCACAGACAGCGACTCGTTTGAGCGGCGTACTGGCGTCACGAACGTCTGGAGTAGCTATATGGATCAAGTGGTTAACGATCAGCCCAACAGTCTCTCTCACGGCGCCTACGCGACAGAATTAAGTTACTTCGTGTGGCAAAAGATGCAATGGCTTTTTTTGGAAAATGTCATCATAAGCCTAAGTGCTACTGTCGCAGTAACGTTGATCATTGCCACAATAGCATGCAGAAATTGGATACTCGCTACGCTGGCCACCGCCAACGTGCTTCTCGTGGTTCTGGTTGTCCTCGCCTCAGTCGTGTGGTACGGCCTCGAGCTTGGGTCCATTGAGAGCGTCGTTGTAAGTCTGAGTTTTGGCATTTCCATTGACTTTAGTCTGCACTTTGCTGTGGCGTATAGCGACGCGTACTTTGACCGGAACTTGCTGTTGCGAAAGGAGCGTGTCGAACATGCGCTACTGACGCTGGGGACATCCATCACATTTGGCGCCCTGTCCACTTTGGTTGCGACCTCCATGCTGCTTCTCGCCACCATCACCTTCTTCAGCATCTTTGCCAAGATCCTCTGTGTTGCAGTTGCGACAGCGTATCTGTACGCCATCTTTTTGCTCCCCGCGACCCTTGCAACCTTTGGCCCAGAAGGCACGAAGGGCTTTGTATGCGTCCCGGGCGCGCTGGCAAAAGAACCAGATTCGCGCGTGGACCATGCACGCTCGGAAAGCATGGAAACGCGTAGCCCTGCCCATGTGCGCAAGTGGGCCGCAGCGTACGCAGTGTTCTCTGCCATCCTGGTGGCAGTCTTTGTGGGCGCCAATGCCGTACGAACCGCCCAAATGAAAGATGAGGAGGACAATAATTCCGTGACCACATATGACGACACGTACAGCATGCCGGCGTTTTCAGATCTCGAGATTGGCGCCTGGACAGAGATGCGTCCAGGCAACTCGTCTGTCTGTGCGCGAGGGACCCCTTTTGCCTTTTTCATCAAGCGCGGTGAGCCAGACCAGCCCATGATCATCGAGTTCGAAGGCGGCGGCGCGTGCTGGAGCACCTCGACCTGTCAGGCTGCCTCGAGTACGTTTGCAGACACGATTGATTTCACACGTGCTGCCTTTCAGCGCATCACGGCCGGTTCTGACGTTCCTTCGGGCTTGGCCGACCCTAATGGCCCATATGCCAACTTTACGCATGTCTACATTCCGTATTGCACTGCGGACCTGCACGCGGGGAACAGCGTGGTCAACTACACGAGCGCCTTGCGCATTCAACATCGAGGCAGTGTCAACGTTGAGTACGTTCTCAAGTACGTTGAAGACGAGGTCCCTGCGCCGCCGCGGGCGCTCATTACGGGATGCTCGGCGGGTAGCTACGGGAGCTTTTGGCATGCGCCTCGTATCATCAAGATGTTTGCTGCAATGGGGGCTGGCACGGAAGTGATGCAGATGGGCGACTCGGGCATGGGTGTCATCACGGACGAATTTCTGGCCGAGTCCTTTCCGACCTGGAAAGTCACCGATGGCGGGGCCTTTGACTTTGACATCGTTCCCAGTGGAACTTCGACAGATCCCTTGGACCTCACAAACCTAACCATGGGTGTACTGTATCAATGGGCAGCAGAAGCGTTTCCCGACGCAGTCTTTTCTCAGTATTCGTCGGCGTATGACTGGAACCAGGCGTTCTTTCTGCTCGTACAAAAGGTTGGCTCGTCGACTGACCCTGTTGCTGCAGACAAGCTCACATGGAACGCAGAAATGCGCACCATGTATGACTCTATTTCCTCGAGTCGGCCTTCGAACCTCGTCAACATTGTTGGGCCGGGAGATCACCACTGTGTTGTGCCATTTTCGCGATACTACACGATGGACTCTGGCAATGGTACGCCTTTGTTCCAGGTTATTCACGACATGTTCATCAATGGCGCGAGCCCTGTGGAGATTGACTGTCGCGACAACGGCTCATGCGCACAATCTGCGGACTTGCGCGATGAGTTCACATTGTTGATCCCAAGTGAGTAGGCTATTTGCGTAGTAAACAGCAAAGTAACGAAAGAGTCCAGGACGCGTCTTTTCAAGTCACGAGTACAGATCGTTCGCGCATGTCTGACAGGCTAGCTGTTTCTCAGTCACTGTGACTTGGATATATTGGTATGAAGCCATCGCTATTCTGGCTCGATACGCGCTGTCGCTCCCTCACGAGAGTCGGAAAAGATATCGCTCATCATTGTGCAGTCTGTCTGGACTACTTTCTTGGACGGCACTCGACCTAGTAGCAGCGATGAACGAGGCGGGTTGCGCGGAAGGCAGATGCAAGAGCCGCTTCATTTCAGAGAAGACGGCTTTTCTCGTTTGGCACCGGGAGCTCCCTCACATCAAAGATCCTATGCTACATCAAAGAAAAGGTAGCATAGCTCAGCAAGATGCCAGCTCGTGCGTTCGCAAGTTCTCGACTTTGCTTGTGCATCATGATGATGGTTTCTTCTCAAGAACGATTCAATACCCTGCGGGGCTAAAGCACCCGCGATCTGAAGTGCGTTTTTTCCGATGGAATTGTCTTATTGGTTATATTCGTAGCCGGCGGAGCCGGTCTTGACGAAGGATGACTTATAGAAGAAGGAGACTTGGGAGTAGATTGAGCAGATTTGGCGGNTGTCTTAGGCTTTCGCGCTGTGGTATGTAGGCTCCACCAATTTGCTACCGCTGAGGTATGCGCGCCCCGCACTATTCTCAGCACTGGTTCACACGGCAAAAAATGCATTTGCGAGGGAAAATTCTTCACTTGCAACAAGTCGAGCTCCACTTACTACACTTGCAAGCGTTGCAGACTCACTTGCCGACTAGCCATCCTCTTCACTCACAGTCAGCCTCTAGCAGCGCAGCTAGAAGGCAAAACAACAAGTCCAAGGATTCTGCACTTGCGATGGGCGGTTCTGCACTTGCAAATGCGTCAAGCAGCACTTGCAATCCGGGTGTTGTGCCAATGCCCCGCTCAAGGGGCTGAGAGTGAGGCCGGCTGGTCACTGCTGCAATGACTGGATGCAAGTAGAGCAGATGACTGGCTGCCACTTGCAAGCCGAATTGCTCGACTTGCTGAATAGGCACTTGGAAGAAAAAAACAGCCCTATTTGACAAGCGATTGAACGGCGGGGTTCGTGGAGCCGCGACCGTGCGGAAGACGCCGCAAATTGGCCAAATTTTTGCGCAAGTTTGCCCCCCGAGTAATAAATCAGTGCTGAAAACGCACTTCAGAAAGCATTCCACAGAAGCGAGCAAGTCCTTTGCAAAAAGTAAAAAATGCATGCATGGCATGCCCATTCCCCTACGCAGCCATCGCTTCCGCTTTCTTCGTCTTCCAGCCTGGTTGGAAGGATCACTACCGACTTCGTTTCGACTCGAGTGGATCAAGCAGAAAAGCCTCTTTCTTCCAAAAGAAAAGGAACCGAACCGGAACGGTACGGGAACTAGAAGAGATCGATCGTTCTACGGAGTCTCTGGCCGTCATGCGGCTGGAGCTGCAGCTAGCTGGCTGGCTGCTGCAAAATCGTATTGTCGAGAAAAAAGATTGGGTGCTTACTGTTCGCCACGCTTACCAAGTCTCCATTGATTCTGAAGCGGATTGACGGAGAGAGGTACAGAGGCAGTTATTTCTGGCGGTGGCTTGCAATACCCTGCCATGTTGGAGATTGCTATGAATCGTGGCACTGTGACCCTCACAGGGTCCTTTGTTGAACATGCAGTTGCGCGCTTCGAGCAGCAGGTTCCGGAGTCCGCGCGAAGACTCTATCAGAGCAAACGCGGTGACGATGTCGTGCAGCACCATGTCACGCTTTTGACGCCAAGCGAAGTAAAGACGCTCGGTAAGGACCCTGAAGTCTTCTCAGCGGCATTCGCTGCGCTGCAAGAGGCCACGGCAGGCCCTTTGGTTGCACTAGGGCTTGGCCGCGCTGGAAGAGACTCGATGTGCTGGTTTGTGATTGTGAGTTGCCCTGGTGTACAGCGCGTGCGACGCCAATTTGGCCTCGAAACCAAGGATTTACACATTACGCTAGGATTCACCTCGCATGATCTGCACGAGGTTGACAAGGACGCCACGACGGTCATGAGACCACAACGTGAATCGCTTTCTCCTGCAGAAATCGAAACTTTGCTGCGAGAACACTCGAACGAGAATCTCGCCATGTGCGACTTTATTGTTCAAGAGACAAGCTTGCGACCCGATCTCGAAGCGCTCAGTGTTCGCGCGCTCCTCACCCGAGCAAGGTGCGCTGGAAGACAGAATAAGTTTGCCACGGCTGCTGCAGATGCATCTCAGGCCGCAGCGCTGTCTCCGGAAAACGCGCGTGCTCAGCTTACGCTTGGAGACGCTCTTGTCGCTCAGGGGAATGACGCCAAGACTGCCTTCGAGGCGTACGTGCGAGGCGCATGTCTCACAAAAATTGCCAAAACACCCCGGCAGCGCGCACTTCGAGGCACATTGTTAACCAGAATGGCGTCAATGCGCGCTCAAGGACTGCCTCTGCCACCTCCGCCGCCCAAGTTTCCTCGCACGCAACATCTTATTGATCTTGGTGCTGCAAGTCGTGACGATCTCTTGTTTCCTGTGCACGAGCGCAGCGTATTTGTGGGAAGCGACGCGGTGATCGTTGAAGAAAAAATTGACGGCGCCAATCTCGGACTCTATGTGGACGCCGACTGGCGAATCGTAGCGCAGAACAGGGCTCACTCGGTATGCTCCGAGACAGCCCCTCAGTGGTCAAGTCTTGACCGTTGGATCGAGCCTCGCAAGGTCCGCCTTTGCGAAGCGCTCGGTCACCGCTTCGCAGTCTTTGGTGAGTGGATGTACGCCAAGCACTCGATTCACTACTCACGTCTTCCGGATCACTTTATTGCGTTTGACGTCTACGATCGGTGGATGGACCGCTTTCTCAGCGTCCGTGCTCGCGATCGTGTTTTGGACAAGGCGGGACTCGTCCCTATTTGTCGAGTCAAGCACAAGAGCTTCTCGAGTGTTTGTACGCTTAAGCAAGACGTGTGCGCGCTCCTCGAGCAGACGCAGTCGGCGTACTACGATGGGCCTGTGGAGGGTCTGGTCATTCGTCGCGATGAGGAGGTGCTGCCGTACGAGGCTGAAACCAAGAACGAGACGGGCAGCTTTTTGGAACGACGTGCCAAAATCGTCCGCGCCTCCTTTTCTCAGGGTATTGAGGACCATTGGACGCGCACAACACTGGTTCGCAACGGAGTCGTCCCCCAGCTAGTGTCTGCTGCGTCAATGGAAACGCAAAAGTACCCGAGCACACCGCATCTTCCCTTTAGTCCATCAGTGCACAGTGACGACTCATTGCTGCCTTCGAGCGAAGCATTCTGTGGGAAGCGCATCATCATCACTGAAAAGCTGGATGGCGGAAACTGCTGTCTTGCGCCAAACAATCTCGTCTATGCCAGAACGCACGCAAAAGAAGCTACGCACTGGTCCTTCGGCGCCGTCAAGGAACTCTATGGGCGCATGCAGGCTCAATACCCTGACTTGATTGGAGAATCAAGTCGATACGCTGGTGCTGAGCTGTACGGAGAGTGCATGGCGGCGGTTCATAGCATCGAGTACGATCAATTGACTTCGCCGTTTTATCTCTTTGCTGTTCGTCTGCACAACCTTTGGCTCGCCTGGGACGAAGTAAGAGCACTCGCAGAAGCATTGGAGATCCCAACAGTGCCGGTGGTCTTTGACGGCAAGATGGCAAATGAAGAGCAACTTCGGACGCTTCTTGAGGCGGAAGCGGCGCTCCCGAGTCGTGTCGCGAGTGATGTGACCGGGGAGGGCTTTGTCGTCCGCGTGGCCGATGCCTTTGCGACGCATGAGAAGACCTTTGAGCAGAGCATCGCCAAGTATGTACGCGCTGGTCATATTCAGACCTCGGCAAATTGGAAGAGTACCTGCTGCAAGGCAAATATTCAGTACGGCGCAAACTTTGCGGTACGAAAGGCGATCTCCTCGAATGCAGTGCAGCTGTACGTAGACTTGGATGGCGTTCTTGCAGATTTTGACGCAGGCGTAATGCGCGTGTGCGGGCGTCCGCCGCAAGCGCTTCCAGTGGCGGCCATGTGGCGTGCCATTCACGGGGATCGTGATTTTTTCGGAACCCTCGAGTGGATGCCAGGTGCACGTGCGCTTTGGCAGGAGACCCTGGCCTCGATGCGACCGACGATTCTCTCCGGCGTGCCCATGTCGGAATCAAGATGGGCGGAACGTCAAAAGGCATCCTGGTGTACGCGTCAGTTGGGGCCGGATGTGCCGCACATTTTCTGCGCGAGCCGAGAGAAGTCGCGCTACAGTGGACCAGGGCGCGTTCTCATTGACGACCGGGAACGTGCGCGTAAGCCGTGGGAGGCTGCAGGAGGTACGTTTATCTTGTACAAAACGCCGCATCAGGTTGCCGTCGAGCTCCGGGACGTCATTGCACGACAGCAAGCTACGAGCGAGAATTTAGGCGCCCAAGGCACGGTGACGAGTGGTGCGACTGGCGCAACGGCCGCAAAGATGTCGACGCTACGAAAGTGCAAATTTCGGCTCGTTTTACTCGTAGGTCTGCCAGGAAGCGGGAAATCTTCATTTGCAAAAGCCTTCTCGGCTCGATATCGGTGCGAGTACATTTCGCAGGACGAGCTTGGGTCGCGAAGGGCGTGCGAATCGTGGATCGGTCAAAAGTCGAAGCACGGCGTCACTGTCGTTCTAGATCGGTGCAATGTAGAAAGGGCCGAGCGCAAGTACTGGATCGAGTTGGCAATGGTGCAGGCAAAACAGGTCGCCATCGTGTACTTTGCGCCTCCGGATGAGCATGGCGTTCTCGCACAAAGACTTGTGAGTCGACAGGGACATCCAACAATTCAGACTGCGAACGCGAAGAGTGCGCAGCGCATCATCGACAGTTTTGCCAAGAGGTTGGAGCCCCCAAGCACGACCACGGATCTCGTGGGTCGCGTCTTTACCATTTCAGAGTTTAATGACACAGATGCGGTTCTTGGCGCGCTTGGCGCGCCAAAGTAAGCATTTGGCTTGTTTCGTGTACGGATCATTTTCCATTTTCGAGTTTTTTTATTATTCTTGATTTTGGCTGGTTTTTTGTTTTGGCCGATGTTGAAATGAAAAAGTAATCGTTTTTCTAAGTCTTCCCTTCTTCGTTTTGCTCGGGCGCCTGAAGAGGCGCAAAAAGTTTCTCAAGATCCTCTTTGGGTAAAATTGTATTGAGAAGTTCACGGAGCACTAGTAGGCGCTCGAGTTCATGTTGCGCGGTGCACTCACGCTTGAATCTATACTTGTCTCCGACAGTTTTCATGGCAAGATTTTTGCGCAGGTCAACGAGAGTCTCGATGGAACCCTTGACAACGACCCGGGCAGACGAGGGCTGCCGAATCAGGCGTGGGGTCATGAGTTTGCTAAGATTTGTCCCAAACTGACACGAGAACCAGGTTTCCCAGCCGCAATCCTCAGCCTGTGACAGGGTGACTACAATGGCAATCTTTGCTCTGCCCGTGAGGCTGCTTCCGAGAGCGCACATACCGACGCTGTTGAGAAGGCCTTGCGGTTTATAGGGCTTGCTCCCGGTTTTATGCGCCTGCGTCGCGGTGACGACCTCGGTCCCGAGGAGATGGAGCTCAAAGTTGATCAGCGAGGCTTGAGCGTCTGTGCTGACGTTATCCGGATTGTTCATGATTTCAATCATTGCGTCATATCCGCTCATTCGCTTGACGCCAATCTTGGAAGGACGTTCGGCGCCGGCCAGGTCGATCAAATTGAGCGCTGTCTCAATCAGGACGCCCGACTCCGTGTCAATGCGGGAGACACGGAGAAGAATGGATGCGTGTCCACGCGAAGATCCCTGATGATCCCCCTTGGACTGATTCATTTTGGTCGAGCGAGTATGCCTGTTTTTTCGAATGACAGCAAGTACGTCGAGGACTTGGGATGGTTCCTGCAAGATGACCTGCTTGAGACCGAGGGGCTCGCCAGTCTGCAAAGAGGCAACAATAGGTTTGTTGTCGGCGAGAAGGTCCCCGCCCGTCATGAGATAAAACTCAGCCGCGCTGATGGAGAGCACGAAGGGCTGCTCGGAGGACTTCAGACGGTTCCAGACGTTGTATACGGCACGCGGGAAACAGCCCCAATCCTCATCGATGCAACCATTTGCCGGTGCTGCCCGGCTCAACGACGCGTCCGGACCGAGCATTGTGTGCGTTTTTCCCGTACCAGTCTGACCATATGCAAAAACGAGAGCATCTTGGGCTTTTCCAGGAGGGGCGAGAATCGTGTCGACGAGATCCGTCATGATCGTATCATACATTTCTTGTTGGGAAGCTTCAGGCGGGATAACTTTGCGGGGAAAATCGTATCGCTGTGGATCTCTGAGCTCGCGACCAAGACTATCGTGGGATCCACGCCAGCCGACAAGAACGCTCGCATCATCCCAGCCTCGAAGCTGCTTTGCAGAGGCGGCAACGGTCGCGCCTCCTGCATGGCCGCCTTCCGTCGCCCTGGGTCGGATACGCACATATGAGTTTGCTTTATAGAGCGCCGCCCTCTTTTTCTTCTTCTTTGCAGTCGAGGTCGCTGTCGTCATCGTCGTCGTCGTCGTCGACGACGTTGCAGTCTTTTTCGCGCTCACAGTCTTCCTGTTCACAACCATCGTTTGAGGTATATATACGTTCGGTCACCTGGTCGCCCTCAAGGTGCCAAGCCGAGCAACACAACGAGCTTTGGTCTCTCGATCTTTAGAACCTTGACGCTGGCGCGTCAGGCGGCGCGGCAATGCTCTTGGGGCTCTGCTGCTCGCGCTTCCTCCGAGCGGCGCCAAACGCTGGGCAAAGGCTTGTTGTGACACCGGCTCTGGGCGCCCAAGCTCGACAAACGTGGGGTGTCAAGTCGTCAACATGGGTGGCTGTCTCGGCAAGGCTGGCGACGAGGCCGACGCCAGCGGCGTGCCGTGGTTTGGCTTCATCTGGCAAAAAGACGGAAGCAGAAAATCCTCTGTCCCAAGCTTTACTGTCACGACCATCCACGAAGAGTGAGTTTGATGCGCAGGCGTCGAAGTCAAAGCATAGAGCAGGGAGAAAAAGGAGACGAGCCAGCCGAGCTCAAGCTTTGGCGTCTTCGAAGCACGACCAGCCAAGTATTCCATCATCACAGACACAGGCAAAGGCCCCGATGAGAGACGCTGGCAATGGCACGGTCTCCATCGATCGAACGGCTTCATTCGCAAATATGAAAAGAGGAACAGAAGCTTCCGGGAGTGGAAAAACAACGTCGAAAGCTTCACGAAAGCAAGTCGCTGCACCACCTTCCCATGCACTGCGAAAATATCCTCTTGAGTCCGATGTGCCAAAAGGCCCATATTCAGGATTGGAGCGTTCTAGGAAAGAGAAGGCAGTGCGGATAGAAGAGGGCTCGAAAGCAAGCGAATCATGCAAGAACCCTGCCGGTTCGCAAGCTCTTTCCCCGTATCGGCTCATTGTGATGGTGGGTTTGCCAGGCAGTGGTAAGTCGACGTTTGCAACGTCTTTTGCTTCGCGCTTTCGATGCACGTATGTCTCGCAAGATCAGCTTGGCTCACGCAAAAAATGCGAGACTCTGGTTGAAAAGACGGCTGCGACAGATTCTGCCACCAGCATCCTTGTGGACCGGTGTAACGTGCGGCTTGAAGAGCGTCGTAATTGGATTACTCGCTCCAGAGCAAAGCCCGAGCAAATCGCCATTGTGTATTTCGCACCGCCGCCCGCAGAGGATGGACCTGTGTTGGCGAAGCGTCTCTTGAACCGAGTGGACCACCCGACCATTTCCACCAAAAGCCAGCGAGAGGCGCAAAAGATCATTGATAAATTCACGAAGATGCTCAAGGTGCCGGACGCTGAGAGAGAAGGCGTGGGCCGCGTCTTCCATATCGACAACCTTTCCGAGGTTCCTCAAGTCCTCGATGCTCTTGCGCGTCCTCGGTCTTGACTCCAACGAGGACTCCCATTCTCATCCTAAGCTCATCATGAAAGTTAGTGACTCTCTGGTCTTGCCCCTGCTTTGGCACAGCGTCGAACAAACAAATGTCCATTCCCTGGCGTTCTCATTCTGTGTGCGCTTTTCGCACGAATTGCAACCGCATCCTGGGCGTTGTGAGGCGGAGCGTCGCGTCGTGTGAGCGAGCAAGGACAAGAAAGTCTGGCAGACAGACCAGGTAGGGAGCTTGCGCGCAGACGCGAGGCCGGTGGCGGCGGCGGCGAGGAGGCGCGATGCTGGCAAGGCAGTCGGCGCGGCGCGTGGCGCGCCTGCGTCGCGCGCGGCCCGCTGGGTCGGCGGCGCTCTCATGGTGGTCACCATTTGGGGGCTCGAGCGAGCCTGAGGTGAAGCGACACAGCGAGCACCGTGTGGTGCCGTTTCCAAAGGACGTCATTTACAACGTGGTCGCGGACGTGCCACGATACAAGGAATTTGTGCCTTACACCGTGGAGTCCAAGGTTCTGGAGAAGCTCTCTGAGCACGAGAGCATTGCGGAGCTCAAGGTGGGCTTTATGGCGCTGAGCGAAAGATACAAGAGCCGTGTGACCTTGGATCCGGAGCAAGGCCGCGTCTCGGCAGAGGCCGAGGGCTCGAGCGTGTTCAAGGTGCTCACAAATAAGTGGCTCATTCAGGATCGGCCCATGGACCCGCAGACCTCGTCGCTCGAGTTTGAGATTGAATTCCAATTCAAGCACAGCCTGTACAACAGCGTGGCCGACATGTTCTTTAAGAAGGTGACGGAAGCGATGGTCGATGCCTTTTTGGCGCGGTGCGAGGCAGTGCGCGACGGCAAGGCGGAGGCGCACGCGTATTTTCGACGCATTGCGCCCCCTCGCCGAGGTCTTTTTCGCAGTACGGGAATTGCCGCGCAGGGCCGCTTGCTCGGGGAGTTGACCACGCTTTCGCACTTTGATCTGAAGGAGCTGGAGCGCATCAAGACCCGATACGACTCTGCCACGAGTAGCTCGAGAACGGGGGAGCTTGACGAGCGCACATTTACCCGGTTTTTCCACCAGCTGTTTGAGTCGCAGGGTTACAAGGCCGAGGACCTCGACCGCTCCGCAAAACTCATCTTTAACGCTCTTGACGTGAACAATGATGGTGCTCTGAATTTCCGTGAGTTCGTCGCGGGTCTTTCCACGGTGATCAAGGGTAACAACGAGGAACGCGCACGATTTTGGTTACGGTGTTTTGACCACAACGCAGACGGTCGCGTCGACCGTCGGCAGCTGTACA
Source organism: Aurantiochytrium sp. KH105 (assembly GCA_003116975.1). Classification (NCBI taxonomy): domain Eukaryota; class Bigyra; order Thraustochytrida; family Thraustochytriidae; genus Aurantiochytrium; species Aurantiochytrium sp. KH105. The sequence continues at coordinate 739,070 of BGKB01000044.1, forward strand.
ACATGGTGTACGCGAGCATCGAGGTGCGTAATGCGCTGATGCAGGTGGGCATTTCGAGCAAGCCACAGCCGCGCGAACAAGGCTATTTTGAGATTGACCAGGACCTCGACTCGCTCGCGCGTGAGGCCGTTGACCGTTGCTTTGCTGCGCTCCCGCCCGAAAAGGATAGCGTCAGCTTGCAGTCGGTCCTCTCACAAAAGCTCTTCTGATTCACTTTTGTTCTGTGCTCCCTCTTGAAAAAAGGGGCGCACAACGTCTGCTTGTATTGCATTACAAAAGGTTTTTGGATCTGCGCGGTTGCTTCTAAATTAACCCGAAAAATGATTCTGTCAGTAGATTTTTCTTTACCTGCACGCGATGGCGATGGATGCCAAACACGATGTAAAAGATACGACCTTTGCACAAAGGGGGGGCGAGGAGTTGGGGGATGGGCGGGTTCTCACAATAAATAGCCGAGCAGACAGACCCTGGCAAAATCAAAGTTTGCGTCAGGTCAAAGGTTGGCAAAGAGACAGTGCTAAACTGTGGTGGCTGACAACGCTTTTGGTCTCCGCGTACTAGGCCTAGGTCGTGATCAAGAAGACTGAGACTGACCGCCATGCTTAGTCATTCTTGTCGCAGACAACTTGTCGCAGACAACTTGTCGCAAGTGGATGGAACATTTGGAACAAAATTTCCACGGGAATCTTTTGTTGCTGGGGAATCGCACGGGAATCCGGGGGAAATGGCGGGAGCTAGCTGAGACGGAGACAGCAAAGCTCAATCGTACGCAAAGCGCGAAAGAGACAAGCCAAGCTTGACAGGGTTCTCCGCGCGGTGGCCTTCAGATTTTCAAAAAGAAATTCACGTAAATTCACTCTGAAGCGCCCAACCCACAATCGTCCGAAGCGAAAAGCACCACAAGCAAGCAAGCAAGCAAGCAAGCAAGCATCCGACGTTGCTTCGCCCACGTATGATGATGTTTATGCATAAAGAGGGACAAGCTGCTGAGACTGCTCATCGTAACATGACTGCCATGAGCGAGGCAGCTGGCGTCGTCCGACAGAAAGCGACGGAGTACCCTTGGACGACAGCCTTTGTTCTTGGCGTCGGGGCTTACTATGCTTTACCACCGCTTGCTTTGAGCGGACTTTCCACGGTTGGATTTTCCGATGGCGGTATCGTATCTTCCACGATTGCAGCGACGTGGCAAAGCATGCTGGGCCCTGGCCCGGTTTTTAGCGCTCTGCAAAGTGCGGGCGCAAAGGGCTCGATTCTTCAGCTTAGCTCTGTCCTTTGTTTGGGTCCCCTTTCTTTGGGATGCGCCTCTGAGCTCGCTTCCAATCCTTCTCGTCAACTAGAGGCGTGATCTCGAGGTTTGCAGACAACCCACTGGCTGGCCACTGGCTGGCACCCTCAAGTCAGCCAGGTCGCAGCGACCCGTGAATGAACAATGCATTCTGCTCGGCGATCAAGTTGCTATAAGAAAGAAGCTAAAGACCTTGGGTACTTTGCAATCGAAATTTGGAGGCGAAAGAATGCACATGCCTTGGCCATTTGTTTGTTGCCCCTTGGACTTGCTTGCGGTGGGCTTTGACCCGAATGAAGAAAAAGACGCACCGCCGAAGAATCTTGGGTGGAGAAGGGAATAAAAAAACTGCAAGATTTCTCATGAATTATAGAAGCTTCGCACACGATTGAACGGGTCAAGTTCACGGTTTGTCTGTTCCTCGACCTGGACTGTACAGCTTGGCGCGAGCTTCGCGTTTCGCGTTGTATGTACACAATGTCTATCTATCTGGTGTTCATTGATCGGTAGTTCGGCGCGGGCCGGTGTGCGTCGAGACTCGTCAAGGCACGGGGCGATGTATAACGTAAAAGGAAATCACCAGAACTCTTCGAGAAAGCCCGGGACGTTCTGCGCGGTGTCCAGCAGGGCGATTTCCTGGCCGCTGTAGGTATTTACAAAGGTCCTCGCGCGCGGGGGCGTCGAGGGCGGGCTGCTCGACGGGCTCGCCGTCATCTTGTACCCCATCGGGTTGCGCTTGCGCGCCTGCAGCGCGATCTGCGCGATACGTGACTGCAGGTCGTCCGTCGCGGCGGCGACGACGCTGTCATCGCCGACGAGCGGCGGCATCTGGCCTCTGGCTTTTCCTCCCCGCTGCTGCTGGCTGCTGCTGCCTCTGCTCCTGCCCCTGCCGCGTCGTGCCTGTCTCTGTCTGCGTGCGGGCGGTCGGGCCTGGGCCGCGCGTCGCGTCTGCTCTGCTCTGCTCTGCTCTGCTCTGCTCTGCTCCGCTCTGCGTCTCGCGCTTCCGCGTTCTTGTTTTGCTCGCGCCGCGCGGGGAACTTGCCTGTTTCCTCGGGGCCGCCGCTACTACCAGCAAGCGCTGCGCTGACTTTGCCAAATAGTACTACACGTAGTGGACAAGCTGCCGCGCAAGTGCAACACAAGTTAGTTCTATTTGGCGGCGATCTGGCTGCTCTCTGCCACTCTAACTACGTCTCTGCCCCCGCCGCCCTGCGCACGTGCCGCCCTGCTAAACTCGTATGAGCCGGCGCGCGCGGCGCCGACGTCGTAGGCCGCCCCTAGGCCCCGCCTACCCGAAAGAAACGCCGAGGCTGACACGCGCGCCTGCGTCGTCTCTCGAGCCCCCCCTTCGGCCGCGTCGCCGCGCCCGACCCGGCACGCGAGGCAGCACGCGAGCGCGCACGCGCCGGTTGCCAGGTTGAAGAAAGCATGCATGCAGCAGCAGAGCCCGCACCGGTCGACCGTTTCCGCGGCCGGCGACTCGAGCGGGGAAAGGAAAGAAGGAAAGGAAACTTGGCTGCAGGCACGGAGGTCCGGTTGCGGAAGCAGGAAAGAAGGAGGTCGGCCGCCGCGCGTCCCATTAAAAAATAAATAAATAATGGACCTTTGCTAGAAGCAGCTCAGCTTAGCTCAGCTCAGCTCAGCTCTGCTCTGGCTGCTCTGCTCAGCTCAGCTCAGCTCTGTGCGACGATGACGGCCGTGGCCGAGGGAGGGACGAGGCGGTCTCGCTCGGAGGCCGCGCGCGCGACGACGGCAATCAACGCCTAGCCGAGCCGACTGACTGACCGCCCCCGCGCGCTGGCTCCGTGTCCCCGCCTTGGCGTCTGTCTTCCTCACATCCCATCACAGCAGGGGTCAGCGCGGCAGCCTCAACTCCGCACTGCTTCGCGATGGCCCGACCAGGCCCGCCTCCCCACGCGGCGCCCGCAGCGGCCGCCGCTGTGTGGTCGCGCGCGGCTTCTTCGCAGCTTGGCCGCCAGCTTGCTCGCGCGTGCTGCAGCTTGCCGCGCCGAGCTGCGGAGGGGCCGGGTTCGGCGGCTGCCCGCTCTAGCTGCAGCTGGGGGCGAGAATTTCGGGTCTATCAAGAGGCCCAACGCGGTTGCGGTGCGCCGCCCAACCTGAGCTTGAACTTGAAGACCACGGATTGTTGGCAAGCAAGCCGTCGGCCGTGTCGTCCTTGGATTATTACGCCGGGACCAGAAGGAGCCACCGTTGCCAGTTACTGCCATGGCTAAGCAACAGCACGACACCGAGAGAGACCTCTGCTGGCGGAATGGCGCGCGCAAGGCCGTCACCCAGACAATGTAAACCAATGTCCCTCGGGATCGTATAGTCTTGCCAAGTTGTACCGGCCGGGCGTTTCGAGTATTAGGTGTATTTTTCCGTCCTAATCTTCGGAGACTTGCCAGTGCCTGCGCTGCGATTCTTTTCCGCTCGCGCCCTCGCTGTCTCTGCGGGTCAGTTTCGCTCTACCGCTGCCTCCTCATGCTCCTGCCTAGCTGCCCAGCTGGCTGATGGCTTTTGCCAATGCGCGCGGGTTGATTATAAAAGTACCCTTTGCCAAGGTACGTTTACTTTGGGCCCGTTGCGGCCAATGCATCGTCGAGTCCCGCATCGCCCTGCACGATCTCAGGTCGCAAGGCCGTCACTGCGTTTGTACCATTGCGACTGCTCTGCCCGCAGCCGTCTCCGACAGGCCTCGCAGTGCGGGCGCGTACGTATACGTAAGAATGCAGGTCATGCTGCCATGCAAACGCAAGCCGCCGCAGCTAGGGCCAACTTGAACGCAAGGGAACGCCAGCTACCACGGCTACTGATGCTATAGTACTACTACGTATAAGCGCGCACCCCGCGGAAACCTTCAAGAAATTTCGAGGGACACCCACAAGCTGTCCCGACTGTCCAAGTCAAGTATACGTACTATTCACCTTAAGGCAGCGTGTATCGCTCGCCTCGAGAAAAGCTTTGCGGCTGGCCGTGTTGGCAAGCAGCGGCAGCTGGCAGCGGCAGCGGCAGCGGCCACGGCATCAGCAGCCACAGCAGCAGCTGCAGCGTTTCTGCGTTGCGATTTGTTCTCGCTCGTAAGCTGAAGGAGGATGTTTTGGTTGGATTCTTTTGGCCTGGCAGCTGAGCCGACTTTGGATCTATGTCAATTTTGTAGCACAATTGACCCGTGTCTTCCGCGTGGAGAGCCTGGTTGATCGACCGAGCGAACGCAGATGCGACGTCTGCAACCGTGCGAGTAGCTGCAGAGGCAGGGGCCACGGAGGCAGTGGCAGTGGCAGAGGCGGAGGCTGCACGGCTGATGGCCGCTTCCGCTCGTCCTTCCCCTTGCACGCTGCACTGCAGCAGCAGCAGCTGCAGCAGCCAGGCAGGCCGCGGCAGCCTGCGACACGAGCGCTCCGAATCCGACGTTTCGAGACGCGCGAGCAACGCGTGCTTTGCATTGCGCACCGTAAGCAAAAGGAAAGATACCGCCCGCCGAGACTTCCACTCCTGCGCTACGGAAAAAGTCAATCAACCCTGCTGCGACACGAGCAGCAGCCGCAGCAGTCGCAGCAGCCATAGCCAGCAGCCAGGCGAGACGAGCTTTCTTCGCGGGCGCCGCTCGGCGAGTCTGCGGCTCCGGCAAGTCTGCGGCTCCGGCGAGTCTGCGGCTCCGGCAGGATCATGCTCGTAGTGTACCTTTTAGCGCTCGCTGGCGTGCGCACGGTCCGGATTTCCCAGTTTTCCCTTATGCACTTCCACTTCCTTCCACTTCCGCTTCCACTTCTACAATGGGTTATACCGCCATTTACTGGACAGCCAGTTCTGGCTTGCGAAACTATGGCCGCGGGGCGAGGAAATGTCCACTTGCGCGGGAAAAGTCCCACTTGCGGCGCGGCGCTCGCAAGGGTTCCCGGGCGGCTATTCTGCACTTGCGGCCGGCCCCCGCGAAAGGGGGAAAAGAAAAGGACGACTTGGGTGCCGAAGCAAACAAGCAAAGACAGACAGACAGACAGACAGACGGCAAGGAAAGGAACGCACCTTGGAGTCGAGCGTACCGCCCGCACGCCCGCACGCACGCACGCACGAGCGAGCGAGCGAGCGAGCGACGCAGCCGCGCCCCCCCTCGCCCCCTCCGCCTCCCCCGCCCCGCGCCGCCCCGCGCGCGCGCGCGCACGCGTGCAAGGCCGGCCGGCGGCCCCGCGAGAAAAGGCCGGAGACGTTGAGAGATCCGGATTGGACGCCGTGACCCGACCGACGTGGCGGAGGAGCACGCACGCCCCCCGCGCGCGCAGAGACAGCAGCACGCGCGAGCGCAGAGCCCGCACGCGCGCGTCGTCCATACGCACGCACGCACGCACGCACGCGGAGAGCTCCTGCGGCCCTGGACCGAACCGCAGAGAGGCGGCCTCGGAGGAAACGGACGCGTGCGTGCTGGCCCCGGCCAGCCTCCTTGCGAACAAGACCAGCCTTGAAGAAGAGCCACGAGGAGGGCAGGGCTCTGCGTAGCCTAGCCGCGCCTCGCCTCGCCGCGGCGACGCGCGTACTACAGCGTACGTGAGCCCGTCCGCCAGCTCGATATATGTGGCTGAGGAGGTCTCGCAAGTCGAAAAAGCGCCAAAAGGAATAATAAAGCGGGACCCTCGCTGCACCTTGACATGAGCTCGACGGGAGATCCGGATGCGGTCGAGGACCTGCAGGCGCGCATTGCGCGCATCGCGGCCTCGGCAAAGACGCGGAACCCAGAGGGTTACAAACTCACGCCCATGTCCTCGCTTGCGTCATCCTCGCACTCGGCGGGCACGCCCTCGCAGAGTCCCAATTCCCAGGGATCCTACGATGACGCCAACTTTATCAACGTGCGCTCCGGCCAGGTCGTCGTACTTTTAGACAACGCACGCAATCTGTCGCCTTACCTGCAGGTGATGCCCATGTAAATAAGTCACCAGTTACTATCAACATCAACATCATCATAATCATTTTCAGTCCCTACTAGCAACGCCTATTTCTATTTCCTCTCCTTCTCCTTGCCGACCTGCTCTTCTGGCGGCGAAATTCTTCTGCTTCTGTGTGCGAACGACAAGTCTTGCGTAGCGCGCAATCTCTCGGCATCTTTCCCTCGACACGCTGCTGCGCCTTTCCGAATCATACCGCCACTGACATGAAGTCGTGACCGGCCAAGCCCATTGCATCCATCATCATCATCATGGCAGATTCGGAGTTGAGGCATATCTTTGACGCGCACTCTTCCACCCATGTACGGCGCGACCGGGCAGCAGCACGGGGCAGCAGCGGAAGCGAGTGGCGCAGCGAACCGCGGCGGCAACAGAAACGGAAGCGTCCGTCTCGACGGCGGCGGCGGCGGCAGCAGCAGCAGGACCACCAGCGCCAGCAACTACTACAGTAGCAGCAATAGCAGCAGCAGCGGCAACGGCGGCAGCGGCTGGACCAAGGGCGACCTCGCCATGAGCCAGAGCGCCGAGGGCACGCCTAGACAGCCGCTGCTGGCGTCTGCGCATGCGCCCGCCCAGAACGGACAGCGGCAGCAACAGCAGCACAATGGGTCCGGGATCGATCATGATAGCGACCATCCCGTCACGCAGCACAATCAGCTCGGCGCCTTCAATGGAGTTTTCATCCCATGCCTGCTGACGATCTTGGGCGTGATCCTCTTTTTACGATTCGGCTGGGCAATCGGCCACGCCGGTTGGGTCCAGGTGATTGGCATGTTCGCCGTCGGTGAATCGCTGGCCCTCCTCACCGTCCTGAGCATGGCCGCAATCGTCTCCAATGGAAACATGCGCGGCGGCGGCAGCTACTTTATCATTAGTCGCTCGCTCGGCCCCGAGCTCGGCGGATCAATCGGCCTCCTCTTTTACGCCGGCTACGCAGTCAATACCACCTTTTGCGTCATTGGCTTTGCCACAGAAATCGTCGACGCCTTTCTCGACCTTGATGGCGACCTTGCCGAAAAAAAGACGTACACCATCCTCATCGCGAGCCTTGCGCTCACGGTCGTCATGGGCATCTCCGTGCTCGGAGCTGGTTTCTTCACACGCATCAACGGTATCGTCTTTGCTCTGCAGTACGGCTCCATCATCACGGGCATTCTTTCCATCTACCTTGGCAAACCCAATCCAGAACTCGCCGGCGGTGGCAGCTACACCGGGTTTGACTTCAAAAATGTCTGGGACAATGCCTGGCCCGATTATCAGATTGACGAAAAGTGCGGAGGTCGCGTCTGCGGCGTCGGCATCGTCTTCTCCATTCTCTTTCCGGCCATGACCGGCATCATGGAGGGAGCCAACCTCAGCGGTGATCTCAAGAATCCAAACCGCGACATTGGCCGCGGAACCCTTGCTGCTGTCTTGGCCGCCGTCACCACCTACATGGTTCTCATTCTCGCCATGAGCGGCAGCTTTCCCCGCGAGACACTGCGCACCAACATGAGCGTCATGGAAAACGTCGCCTGGCCCTCGCGCCACATTATCATCATTGGCATCTCCATCTCTGCCTTTTCCAGCGCGCTCGGATCCGTCTTTGGCGGCGCGCGCGTCTTGCAAGCGCTCGGTCGCGACGACCTCCCGCCGCACTGGGGACTCACCTTTTTCGCCAAGGGCACGGCACACGGCGATGAGCCGCGCCGTGCCGTTCTCTTCACCTGGGTCATTGCGCAGATTTGCTGTTTTATCGGTGATCTCGACGTTATTTCGCCCATCATCGCCTCCTTCTTTTTGCTTTCCTATGGCACAGTCAACCTCACCTGCTTCATGCTCGACGTCAGCGGCACGCCGAACTTCCGGCCGCACTTTCGCTACTACAGTCGCGCACAGAGCCTCACGGGATTCTTGCTCTGCCTTGGCACCCTCTTCTTTCTCGATGTCTGGTACGCGGTCATCGCCTGTGGCGCTATGATCGCGCTGTACACCTACATCATGTACACGGCGCCGCTCAAGAGCTGGGGCGATGTGTCACAGTCCATTCTCTATCACCAGGTCCGCAAGTACCTGCTCAAACTCGATGTTGAGGATCATCCTAAAAACTGGCGTCCCTCGCTGCTGCTGCTCGCCTCGGAGGACTCTGTCGACGAGGGCTTTTTGGCCGTCTCCAATGCCCTGAAAAAGGGAGGTCTCTTTCTCATCGGCGACGTCGTTCTCGGCGACCTGGATGCGAACGGCGCTGAGGCCGTTGCGGAACGGCGTCAAAAGTGGCTCAATCGTGTCGAAGCCGGCAAACTTAAATGCATTCCCGAGGTCACCTTTGCCCCCTCAACTCGCAAGGGGTACCAGCAGCTTGTGCTACTTGGTGGTCTCGGCGGTATGCGTCCCAATTGCGTCGCCGTCGAAATCCCCGATTCCTTTTTGCAGCCTTCTACCAATGGGGCGCCTCGCGAGTCTGCTTTCAGTACCAAGTCAGACTTTGTCGGCGTCCTGCGCGACACCGTCGGCTCGCTCAAACAAAATCTCCTCCTCGGCGCCAACTTTCGCGAAGAGACTTACGAAGGGACGAAGGCTTGCTCCTGCATTGACGTCTGGGTTGTCGGCAACGACCTTACGCTCGACGGGACGCTTTCACTAACCATTCAGCTCGCTCACATTTTGCGCAGCGAGCGGACGGGCGTGCGCAAGATCCGCGTGCTCAACGTTGTCGACGAGCGCTGCGATATCGATGCGCAAAAGGAACTTCTTGCCGAGGTCTGCGCCTCTGCACGTCTGCACAAGGCCACGTACCATGTCATTGCTTGTCGCAAGGCACGTTCCCTATCAAAGGCCGTTGCGGACAATGATACGGCCTTCTTGGAGCAGCTCAATGGCACTTTGCAGAGCAACTCGCATAACGATACGTGGGTATCCTTTCTTGGACTGCCTACCCCTGGTGCTTCGTCTTCTGATGCCACGGACGACGCTTACATTTCGTCTATCGCCAGTATCGTGCAAGGGCTTCCGCCCACCATTCTCGTCGGCGCAGGTCGACGGGATAACATGATTCCTCAGGACCTATAATGCTTTGGATTTTGCTATTCGTAGTGCTGCTAACTGAGAGGTATTCCAATCTTGAAAATGATGTGCCCGAGGGCTTTTTGATGGAAAATAGCATTTGAGAAGAATGTGGCAGGCGCACCGTACATAAGAACGCTTTTTCAGACTTTACGAGCTGTGAAGGTCTGGCGCGGCGCCAACAGCTCTTCGGAAAAAGGCGATCGACCCGGTTCGACCTTGACCGCGAACTTTCACAGTCTCAATTTCGCGAGCTCTGCTTTTCGCCCTTTTCCCTTTCATTTCCCGTTGTGACGCCTGCCTGCATCTCGGATTGGCTGGCTCGTTCCCGAGTCGAGTCCCTTCAGCGATCCTGAGCTGACAGCGAATCAGTATCGCATCCTGGACGTCAGTGAACAAGAGTAGGCGCGCGCGCGAATGTACGGCGCGGCGGGGAGCCCGGGGCAACGCCAAGGCTCGACGGCTTCGGCTTCGCACGCTTCGAGAGCGGCGGGAGGCATGGTCGAGAACGGCTCGCAAGTCCCGCTCCTGGGCGTCAGGGAGGCGCAGAGTCAATCGACGACATCGAGGACAGCGACAACGAGGACAGCGGCGCACGAGACGCAGCACAACCAGCTAGGCGTCTTCAATGGCGTCCTCGTGCCCTGCCTGCTCAACATCTTGGGCGTTATCCTCTTTTTGCGCATCGGCTGGGCAGTGGGTCAAGCAGGATGGGTCCAGGTCCTCATCATGTTTGGGGTCGGCGAGACGTTGGCACTGCTCACTGTGCTGAGCATGGCCGCTATTGTATCGAACGGAAACATGCGGGGTGGTGGAAGCTACTTTATCATTAGTCGCTCTCTTGGTCCAGAGCTCGGGGGCTCCATTGGGCTTCTCTTTTACGCGGGATACGCCGTGGGCACCACGTTTTACGTGGTTGGCTTTGCCACCGAGATTGTCGAGGCCTTTTTGGACACCAACAATGACGATCCTGCCAACAAGAAAATGTATACTGTGCTCATTGCAAGTCTTGCGCTTGCCGTCGTCATGGGGATTTCGGTGCTAGGCGCCGGCTTTTTTACGCGCATCAACGGCATCGTCTTTGCAATCCAGTTTGGATCAATCATTGTGGGCGTTGTGTCGATGCTCTTTCGCCAGCCCATCCAAGAGCTCGAGAATGGGGGCAGTTTCACGGGCTTTGATCCAAAGACGCTCTGGGCCAACGCCTGGGGCGATTACACGTTTGACGAAAAGTGTGGCGACCGCCTCTGCAGCTTTAAGATTGTTTTTGCAATTCTTTTTCCTGCCATGACTGGCATCATGGAAGGCGCAAACCTGAGCGGCGATCTCAAAAATCCGAACCGCGACATTGGCCGTGGGACCATTGCGGCTGTATTTGGTGCGATTGTGACCTATGGTTTTCTCATTCTCGCCTTTAGCGCAGGTTTCCCACGCGAGACGCTGCGCACCAACATGAACGTCATGGAAAACGTGGCGTGGCCCACAAAGTATGCCATCATTGTGGGCATTTCTGTGTCGGCTTTTTCCAGCGCGTTGGGGTCCGTCTTTGGCGGCTCGCGCGTGCTGCAGGCGCTGGGCCGCGATGGGCTGCCTCCTTATTGGGGGCTTTCCTTCTTTGCCAAGGGTTCGCTGCAGGGCGATGAGCCCCGTCGCGCCGTCATTTTCACGTGGCTCGTCGCGCAGGTTTGCTGTTTCATTGGCGACCTCGACGTCATCTCGCCAATTATTGCTTCGTTCTTTTTGCTCTCGTACGCCACGGTGAACCTGACCTGCTTCATGCTCGACGTTAGTGGTACGCCTAACTTTCGTCCTCACTTTCGGTACTATAGCCGCGTGCAGAGCCTGTCGGGCTTTGCTTTGTGTCTGGGTATGCTCTTCTTTCTTGATGTATGGTACGCGGTCATTGCTTGCGGTGCATTACTTGCGCTGTACACGTACATTACCTATACGGCGCCGCTCAAGAGCTGGGGCGACGTCTCGCAGTCCATTTTGTACCATCAAGTTCGCAAGTATCTGCTCAAGCTCGACATGGAGGACCATCCGAAGAACTGGCGTCCCTCACTTCTCCTTCTCGCGCCAGCGGGGGCGCAAGTTAGTGCCGCCTTTCTGTCCATTTCCAATTCGCTGAAAAAGGGCGGTCTCTTCATGATCGGAGATGTCGTTGTCGGTGACCTGCGCGCCGATGCAGTCAAGACGAGGCGCCAAGCGTGGCTCGACCGCATCGAAGCCGACAAACTCAAGTGCATTCCAGAGGTCACCTTTGCGCAAACGGCCCGTCAGGGATACCAGCAGCTCGTGCTGCTTGCTGGACTTGGCGGGATGCGCCCGAATTGCATTGCGGCAGAGATCCCGCGTGACTTTTTGCGTCTTGCAGAAGAAAACTTTAGCGGTCACGATGGCTCGCTGTCGTTTGCAGACGCTGCCGAGTTTGTGGGGCTTCTTGGGGACATTGTGGGCGAGTTCAAGCGCAATCTCTTGCTCGCCGCCAACTTCGACGTGTCTGACGCACAAGGTGATAACGATGACGACGTGGCCGATGAGACCTGCGTGGCGCCGCTCGGGGCGCGCTCGCGTGCCGCGGGCTCGATCGACCTGTGGGTCATGGGAAATGACCTTGCGCTCGATGGCAACTTGTCGCTCATGATGCAGCTTGCCCACATCCTGCTTCGCGAACGCAAGGGCGTGCGAAGCATCCGTGTCCTCAACGTTGTTGACGAAACCTGCGACATCGAATCGCAGCAGTCCAAGCTGCGGGATCTGGCTTCCTCTGCGCGCCTGCACAAAGCTACTTGCCATGCCATTGCGTGCAAGGGAGCGCAACCGCTGGAGAGAGCTCTGGTGAGTCAGGATTCCGCTTTTCTCGAGCGTTTGCACGAGGTTCTAGAGAGCTACTCGCACTCTGGGACGCGTGTCGCCTTTTTCGGCTTGCCTACGCCTGGCGCGCTCAACATTCCCGACCGTTCATACCTTGGAGGTCTTGGCGCTCTCGTCCGCGGTCTCCCGCCTACCATTCTTACCTGTGCTGGTCGCCGAGGTAATATGATTCCGCAAGACCTGTGAAATGGATAACCTTTGCGGCCGCGCAAGAAGAAGAGCCGTGAGGTGGATGACCACGATGGCCGCTGCCGCGCAAGACGAATTTTTAGATAATTATGCGGACGCGTTGTTCGCCCTTCATACGAAAGATCTTTTCCTTTTCATCTCGTGGCACTGTTCTGGCTTGTGTTTTGAGCAGAAAAGTTCACGCCAAGCAGCATTGATGGTTCTTTCCTTTTCCCTTTTCTTTTCTCTTTTTTGTAGTGACGGTATTCTCAGCCGCGTTTCTTTGTGTATCCAAGGTCCATTAATTTCTTTGTCCTTTCATCCATTCATGGCCACTCGACCATGCGTCCGGCCGCCCGCCACTCGCCATTTCGAGTGCTTGGCTTTCCCCTAAGAAGATCCGGATCTTCCGTCCCTGGAGACCTATATACCGACAAAGCGACTGACCAACGAAGACATTGGCGGCCGCGAGCGCCGCTCCGCTGGCTGCTGCAGGCTGCTGCAGGCTGCTGCAGGCGCTCGAGCACGATCCGCAACGGCCTTGCGCCTGCAGCTGAAGCGAGGCACGCACGTTGGTCTGCCTGGCGGTCGACGCGCGGGAGGCCGAACCAGCCGCAGCCTGCTCTGCGAAGGTCTTCTTCCTCCTCTCCCTCCTTTGTTCCGCAAGCTGCACTACAGCTCTCCGCATCCCGTCCCGCCACATCGCGCCGCATCGCAGCACACGTTGCGATGCGCGGCGAGGGTCGATCGCCGTGCGTCTGCGCCGCGGAAACCGGCCCTCCTTCCTCCCTCCGCAGGCTCTGACAAATGGCAAGTTGCAGCTGAGGTGCTTGCTTCCTTCCTCGCAGGAGTCGGGCGGCGAGGAAGGATGGATGGATGGATGGTGGATGAAATGAAATGAAATGAAATGGGTGGGGCGCCGAGCACGAACCGCCGCAGATCGGTGGCCGAGGAAGCGCACGGCACGAACTTGAAGATCGATCGGTTGATCGGGCGGTGGCGGTTGGAGGATTCGTCGGAGGATCGATCGATTCAGGGGGGGCTGATCGATCGCCAGCCAGGCGGATCGATGGATTCATGTGCGGTCGAGTTTTGCGGTCGATCGAACGGCGAGAAACAGACAAACAGAGAGGCAGGCAGCTGAGCGACCAGCGTCCCAAGTAGAGAAGAGGGTCCGACCGGGATGGACGGCGAGCGGGCGCCGCTGATCTGCGAGAGGCGAAATGCGAACTTGGAGAGGCTCGCATTTGCGGGGACGGCGCGGCGCGCCAGGGAAATCATGATAGGCTGGCTCCTAGCCTACATCGTGTTTATTGCATGGGATGGTATGGCATGGCTTGGGATGGCATGGACGGCCGATGGCGCGGTTTGTTGGCGGCCGGGCGTTCGATCCAGCCGCAGCGAGTCGCGCCAAGCGGAAGAAAGCGCGTGAGGAAGCAAGCAGACAGGCGACCAGGTGAGTAAGCAAGCCAGCCACACGCTCAGCATGCGGAAGACCTGCGCGTCGTGATTGCTCATGCCAGCGTTCGGCCCGAGCAGCGGCCACGGGCCGGTTGCTGTTGTGGCTGTTGCTGCTGTTGCTGTCGCTCTTGGCCCCGGCCCGAGCCTCCTTCTCCACGGCTTCCCAGCCTGCTTGCCGCCCAGCCAGCCAGCCCGCCAGAAGTCGCGCGCGGACGGACGCAGGCACGCACACACGGAGGAGCTCGGCTCGCGAGCGCGGCTGCGGCATCGCCAGTGCAGCGCGTGCACGAGCGCGTGCACCTTCTGCTTCTTCAAGCACGAACTTGACGAGGCGTGCAAGGCGATCGAAGGAGAGAGGGAGCGAGAGCGTGCACGTGCCGCGCGGCCGCGCCTGCCCCCGCTGCGGTTCCGCGCGATGCAGGCGGCGCGGGGGCACCGGGCGAGTCTGCGCGGCGCGGAGGCGGGCGCGGCCGCCTAGCCGCGGCCTAGGGGTCCCTACGGCGGCCCGCCGCGCTTGATTCCCGCGCGAACGTGCAACAAGTACCTAGGAGTACTTTTTGCGCGCACCTCTTTTCTTACCTTACCTTTCCTGGACGGCGGACGAGGCGGAGTTGGCGAGCAAAGCAAACCCCGAGCGGCCGGCAGCAGCCGACCGGGACGTCCGTCCTCGTGCGCGGCCCTTCGCGCCGGCTAGGGAGGCCGCAGGCGAGGGAGAGCTGGCCGCGAGGCTGCGACTGGATCGGATTGGAGTGATTCAATCGATCGATCGATTGGACTGTTGCACGCGACTCGCCTGCGGACGCGCTGCGAGCGAGCAGCCGGCCAGGGCGGAGGGACGCGTGGAGCTAGCTCCGCGACCGTGCAGGTAGACCGCCATCGTCTCCGGCGGCGTCTTCCGTTCTCGACTGGACGCGGCTCGAACCTCGCTCAGAGACGCCGCACGTGCAGCGCGAGCGAACGAACCCTCGAGGCTGTGCCGAGTGCGTACCGACCAACCCAACGACCCTCTCCATCTCTCGATGAGTATGACGCGCGGCGGCGGCGGCATCGACCACGGGCGAGCGCGAGAGCGGGGCCCAGAGCAGCAGCTTGCGGAGCAACAGGTTTGCAGAACGACGCGTGAGACGGGCAGCAGGAGACGGAAACGTCATAACAGCAGCAGCAGCAGCAGCAGCAGCAGCAGCAGCAGCAGCAAGGCGAATGTGCGGTGGGCTGGGCGCTGGCTCGTCGCAGCGGCAACAGCGAGCCTCGTGGCGCAGAGCGTGGGTCAGGACCTCACGGACGGCCAGCTGGCCTTTAGCTTGACCATTCGCGACTTCTTGCCGAGCTACTGCATGCAGGATGGGACGTACCCGGGGTTCACACCTGACACGGTCAGCGATGGCTCGTACATCGAAGACGTCAAGGACTACAATCCTCCCTACGAATGCCCCGAAGTCGACGGCACTGTGGGCATGGGCCATCCCGACTTCGAAGTCCGCTACGGCGCATATGGCGTAACGGGTTATGGGTGGAACCTCAGCTCAACGATCAACTCCAATAGTGAAGGCAACGATCTCGTCTCGGCCATTGTCGACCGCACAGCAGGCCTTCAGGCCACTACCTCGGGACTCAATAAACCCATTTATTGCGCAGAGACACGCTGTGGCCACACCGACGATGACTTTTACATCACCACAAACAAGACCATGTTTGACGAGTGGTATAATGACGCGGCAAGGAATCGGCGCAGCGGCATGACGCTCCTCCTCGATGAAACAGCGTCCGACACCGGTGTGTATGAATTTAACAGCGATGAGTCCGTCGTCGGTAATTCCAAAGGATTCTTTGGTCCGCTCGACGCAGTACTCGATGAAGAGGTCGGCCCAAAGGCTCTTGATGTCTGGCCAGCAACCTCGCAGGAGGAGAAAATGGGTCACAAGTTCTGGTTCACCTCGGAGCTCCACACCTGGTTTCAATTCCGGGGCAATGAGACCTTTTCCTTCAGCGGAGACGATGACGTGTGGGTCTATATTGATGGTAAGCTCGTGGTAGATCTCGGAGGCGTTCATGCGCGCGCACAAACGGAAATCGTGCTGGACGATGCGCTCGCCTCGCGGCTCGACCTTGTCCAGGACCAAATCTACGAGTTCGACTTTTTTCACGCCGAACGGCATACCTCCGACTCGAACTTTTGGATCACAACCTCCATGTATCCCAGTTGCACCGGTCTTTTCTCCGGAGAATACACGCTCGACTCGCAAGATCCTAGTTTGTTCCGGGCGCTTGATGCCCCGACAACGGACAGAGTTCAAGAGAACCTCTTGGTGCTCAGCACCCCGGAAGACTTGTATACTTCGCGGCGAATCTTCTCCGCAAGCAAGTATCAAGTAGGTTCTGGCTTTGTAGCAACCTTTACAATGCGAATCGAGGCCGGCGCAGACTCGGACAACAGCGGGCTCGCATTTGTCATCCAAGACTTTGGCCTTGATGATATGCCCATCAGTACTGGATCTGGGCTTGGTGTCCGCTTTGTGCGCGCAAGTATAGCCGTCGCCTTTGACGCGAAACGCAACCAGGTTCGTCTGCACCACCAGCCCACCCCGGACCTCATGAACTCGCCCTTGAACGAAACGACGCGCACCGCCTACGACACGTTTGCCATGTCGACAAACGGTACGCATCAAGTTCGCGTGCAGTATCTTTGGAACCCGGACTGGATCGAAGTTTTCATCGACGACAGTCTGTACTTGCGAGAAAGAGCAGCAAATCTCTCTACGATCTTGGGGAGCGGAAGCGCTTATGTTGGCTTTGCCACGGGTACTGGAGGGTCTCCGGCTGTGCAGGAAATCTCCGACTTTAAGCTGCGCACAATGCAAGTGAGCAGCACCCTCACGTCTTTTGTTTCGCTTGCCAATCAGCCAAGCGGAGTTGGTTTCATTCTGAGCCAGGAGCCATCGTCTGTCCGAGTAGAGACCTTTGACGCATGCGGACGTTCGATTGGCTTTGGCGGCGCGAGCGATCGCCTCTCCGGGCTTTTTGTGCGTGTTGATACGGACGTGCGAGGCCGGCGAAACTTGCGAAGGCTCGAAGACGATGACGGCGGCGATGACGACAACGAAGTTACCGAGGCAACAGCCATCAATGCGACCGTAGTCGATAACGGCGACGGTACCTACGATCTTGAGCTTTATAGCAACGAAGTCGGCGTCTTTATGCTTTACGCCGCCTTTGGCGACAATTGCATCTTGGTGCAATCTTCGGACGGCGAAGTTTCCCTCGATCCGGCATCAAGTGAGGACTGCTGGTTTGAAGCTTTTGAAGAGAGCGTGAGCGTTGAGTATGGCACATACGCTCCCACAGCTCCTACGTACGGGCCTTTTACATATCCACCGACGGCGAGTGAAGTCCCCAAGCACGTGCTCACCATGTCAATTGGCGGTGCGTGTATGCTTGCCCTCGCCTTCCTCATTTGCTACGGGCAGTACAAGAAGAAGAGATGGGAGGACAGCAAGCCGTATGTGGAGAATGGCAAGATATTTCTCGAGGACAAACGCCGTCAGCGAGAAGTTCACTACGAGGATCTCGAGTGCAAAGATAAAGCGCGGCGGCTCGAAGATTTGCGCTTGTCCATATTACGGCTCAAGGCGAAAAAATCGACGATTGAACAGGAGGCAGAGCTCGCAAAGCTTCAGGAGGAGCAAAATCAGTTGCGGCACGAGCTCCGTATTGCCAAACGCAATCGCCAAGAACTTGCTGACAACCGGAGTTTATTTTCGTCTGGGAGCGAGGCATCTCTCTTCGCCCCCCCCAAACGTCGACAGTTTAATCCTGTCAGAGAATCCTTCCGTAGGATGCGTACGCGACGCTCCTCCTCTGCTTCCACTGACATTTCGACGCTTAGTTCTGCAGTTGACGGGTACAACGCAGAGGTTGACCGTATTAACCAAGAGACTGGCTATGACGCCGGAGACGCAAGGCTGCGACGTGTACAGCCTCCCGCGCCGCCTCCTCCGCCGCCGCCGATTGCTGAACTTGATGAGATCCCCGACTATGATGAGGAGTCACAGGCTTCGTCTCAGCGCGAATCGATCTTGAGACGTCTCCGAAGGGGATCTAGTGCATTTAGCTTTGTTAGGGATTCCATTATTCGCGACGTTCCTCCCCCGCCGCCCCTGTCTCCCGATGCTGAAGAGGGCGTTCCGCAAGAGGAAGTGGACGATTTGGAGAGCGACGCAAATTCACTTGCGCAGATTCATGAAGAAGAAGAAGAAGAAGAAGACGATCACAAGGATGAACATATGAGTAGTGATGACCACCATGACGACGACGACGAGGAGGAGGAGGAGGAGGAAAAGGAGGATATTCCTGATAGTGACATGGGATCAGCAAGTCTTCATGAGAATGAAGACGTCGAGGAAGGCGAAAGGGAACGCCGGCCCTCTCGTTTCTGGAGACGTTGATTGAATTGAATAATAGTTATTTGAGTTCTTTGTTTGACGTTGGAATTGTAGTTGAAGTTTCACTAAAGGAAGATCGATTGCTTCTTGACATAACCCTGTCCAAGGCGAACTGGCAGTTTAAAAAAAAAAAAACTTAGAAGAAGAAGGAAAAAAAGCATAGTACGAGCGAAGAACTTGCGCAATGATACCGCGTTCTTTGCCGACGTCTCATAGCTGAAGTGACCCTTTCCTCCCTCGGGTTGAGCGAGCGAGCGAGAGTCCAGTCCAGAGATCCAGCGATTCAGACATTCAAACAAACAATCATTCTGCAGGACCTCCATGGCCAGCTTTTGCTAGGTAGCTAGGTAGCTAGGTAGCTAGGTAGCTAGGTAGCTAGGTAGCTAGGTAGCTAGGTAGCTAGGTAGCTAGCTAGCTACGCACCATACACGCACCATACCTCGCTTTTACTTTTCAGGCAAAACATTGCGGTCTTCGGAATGCCCTTTGGCAGGCGAGATCAATTGATGTAATTTCATCTACACGCTTCAAAGTCTGCGGCGCGCTACGATGAGCATCGCCTCGCACGCACTCTGCACGATTTCTCACTGTTCAGAAAGTCGATGAACTTTGCACTTTGAAAAGCCCAAAGTTTGAATTTTTCCAAAACTCGCCGCGGAACCGAAAGTGAACGCAGTTCTATACCCAAAGTTCATTTTTCTTTGTAGGGGGGCTGGAAGCGAAAGAGCGAGAAGACGACGAAGAAATTCGACGTCACCTGGCGCTTCTCTTTTGCTTCGATGCTCGCTCGCTTCCTCCACTTGCCCATTCTGGGAAGTGAAAAGAAAAAATCAAAAAAAAAGGAGAGAGAAAAAGAGAAAAAAAAAATCGAAGTGCACGAAGTGGGATTTGAACCCACGCGTACGAATACATCGCAGCTTGAATGCGACCCCTTAGACCACTCGGGCATCCGTGCTATCTACGTTGAAAGGCAAAGCAGGAAGGAGGTTTATAACCCAAAGCGCTAGAAGAGCAAAACATTTCGACAATACGAACGGTCGGTTTGAGGACGGGGAGCCATGCAGATTGCGAGCTCGGCCGGCACGTGATGGATTGTCAGCTCTGTGTCTCCGTACGCGGTTGTCAAGTGTAATGACTTTTTCTTTCCGAACCCCTTACGGTGTGGACAAGAGCGTTGTGTACAACGGTCGAGGTGGTGATGAAGCAACAACCTATTGAGCGCAAGACATCTTGGACAATACGAAGGACTGGTAGAGTAATACGAGTGATAGCGAGCTTGGCCAGCACACGATGAGTATCCGTACACGGGAATCGAATACAATGACTTTTTTTCTCTTTTTTCCCTGAACGGCTCACGGTGTGGACAAGAGCATTGTGTACAAGGTCGAGGTTGTGAAAGGAAATGAATGAGAATTTGCGGTGTCAGTTGAGTACGCGTCTAAACCTTGTCTTGCGCCAAGCACAATGTGCCCAAGTGCAACTATATGAAAAAAAGACTTCATGTTTTCTGGTTCGTTGGCGATCGTGCTGGCATCGATCGTTCTCCACCGGCACATCAATTTACTTTTCGATCGCTTGTTGAATGGCAGGATGTGAGGCGAGCGCCTGGGGAACAGACGCTTTTGAGCTTCGAAGAAATCGCACGAGCGGGGGAAACATTTTTTCGTCATCGTCAGTGAGAAGCGTAGAAGCAAGACCTTTCTTCCCAGCACGGCCTGTGCGACCAATGCGATGCTCGTAGCGTTCGATTTCGGTGGGCATTTCAAAGTTGATAACGTGTGAGACGTTGGCAATATCAAGGCCGCGGCCAGCCACATCGGTTGCAATGAGCACATCAAAACGCTTCTCTTTGAAGGCTTCGAGACTGGCCTCGCGCTGAGCCTGTGCCTTGCCACCATGAAGGACGGTGGCGCGCACGCTGGCGGCCTGCAAGTATTCGTAAACAACGTCACAGCCGCGTTTCGAGTTGGCAAAAACGATAATGGGGGGCGCGGAATCGCGAATGAGCTGCGTGAGCTTGTCGCGTTTTTTGGCCTCGCTCGGCAGAAGGTAGACTTGCTGCGCAATGTTTCTGTTCTTGCTGGAGTCCTTGTCGCCAATGCGGACAATCGCGGGGGCCTTCATGTATTTTTGCGCAAGACGTTCGACGGCTGGTGGCATTGTAGCAGAGAACATGATGGTGACTCGCGCGTCAGCTTCGCCGCGCATATTGCCAATGACAGCATGGACCTGGGGCTCAAAGCCCATGTCGATCATGCGGTCTGCCTCGTCCAAAACAAGGTAGTCGCACTGATTGAAAACGACGTAGCGGTGCTCGAGACAGTCGAGAAGACGGCCAGGCGTCGCAACAACAACATAAGCACCCCGACGTAGCTCATTGATCTGGTCTTGAATGGCGTTGCCACCCACAACGACTGCGATGCGCGCGTCAATGGTGAGCTTGCGGGCCTCCTCGCCGATCTGCTGCGCGAGCTCGCGCGTAGGAGCCATGATGACAGCGAGAGGGCCATCTTCGCTGCATGAAGCGAGCTTCTCGGCGGTTTGGACGCCAAGATGAACAGCCAAGGGAACGACAAAGGCGGCCGTCTTGCCGGATCCAGTTTCGGCGACGCCAATGATGTCACGTCGCTGCAGGCCGATGGGGATTGCTTGCATTTGAATCGGTGAGGGCCGAGTGTAGCCCACGCCGCGAATGGTCTCGCGCAGCTCGCGAGGGAGTTGCATTTCGTCCCACGATCGCGCCGGGTTCGGCACCGTCGAACCTTTGGTGTAAATGTCGTGATCCTCGCGTACAATGCGCCAGTCACGATCTGTCATCTCTTCGAGCGTCTTTTCGCTCCAATGCAGCACGCGGCGTCGGGTTTGCTGCGCCAGCGAGACTTGGTAGCCATCTTGGCGTTGGCGTTTTTCCTGCAGAAGCAGCTGTCGCCTCTCAAGAGGATCGAGAGCGTCGGCGCCGGTCCATGATCTCTTTGCAGAGCCAGAGTACGCTTTGATTGGAACTGCTGCGCGCGACTGGTACAGCGGGTTTGTTTCATTTTGTTCTTCTTCACGAAAGGCGCGCTCCTCGGCGGGTGAAGGACCAATTTCATCTCGGCGTCTTCTTCGACCTCGCTCGCCAGCAGAAGATCGCGGCCGCTGGTCTCGTTGAAACTGAGAGACGGGTTCGGGGGCCGGCGGTGCCTCACTAACCTTTTCCCTTTTTTTCTTTTCCTTGTCCTTTTTCTTCTTGTGCTTCTTCTCCTTTTTGGCTTTCTTCTTTTCTTTCTTGGCGGCCTCGGCCTCGGCCTCGAGCTGCCGCTGACGTTCGCGTTCCGCTTTGCTCATGAAGCGCACGACGCCTGGGGCTGACGTTGCATTTGAAGCGTCTGTGGCCGTCGTGGCCTCGTTGCGAAGACTGTGTTGTTGCAGTTGTGGCTGCTGCTGTTGCTGCTGCTGCTGCTCGTCGTCGGCATCAGCCTGAACTCCCTGGCGTGCTGCCGCCTCGCGCTCCGCAGCGATGGCTTCTGCGCGAGCAGCAATGCGCGCGAATCGTTCGGCCTCGGCCTGCTCCTCGGGGCTTAGCTCGCGTTGGGCTCCTGGCGCAGCGGCCTCTTCTGGCCCTGGCATCGTGAATACTCAGACTTGATTCGAGGTTTGGGATTAAAAACTAACGTGTCAAGGTGGTGGTGGCCGGTGACCACTGGCCGAGGGTGATGAGGGATCATTCGGCAGAGCCTCGTCGAATAAAAAGGCTTGTCCCTCGCAGTAGCCTTGCACGAGTAGCAGCAGAATCGATGGCAACGCAAAAGGAGAGGTCACGATTTTCATGAAGAACGAAGAAGAGAAAGTTTGCTTGCATTCTCTCTTGCGATCAATTTTCATGCTCTTGGGATGCATGCAATGACAAGAAGGAAATGTGCAAAAGGGAAAGCAACGCGAGCAAAGCGAGCATGCACGACGGAAGAAACGTGACAGTCGGTCGAGCATATATATAAAAAGAAAACGATTTTTGCCTTGGTGATTTTACGATGATGCGCATCGAAGAAAGCTTTCGCTCTCGCTCGCCTGAAGACGGACGTGACGGATATGAAACAGACACACACACGATGCCCGATGGGCAAGGCGGCTACAGCGTCTATCGAACAAACCGTCAATCAGCTGGGCAAGCAAGCAGGTAGTCCTCCCCCATTTGAGAAGAAAAGAAAAAGAAAAAGAAAAGAGCCTATGTGGAGGCAATGGAGGGGGCGCTGTGCTTGAGCGCTTTGGAAGCATTCTTCGAAACCTGGTGTGAACGCTGAGACTTGAAAGAACAGGAGGCACGGTCAGGTTGCTGTGATAGCTTTTTGGCGCGGCTGCCAAAGTGGGCAGCAGCACCGCCAGAGCTCGCACAGCTGACGCGCAAATGCTCCTGATTTTCGGCCTCGAAGGCGCGTTCCTGCTCGAGAAGTTGCTCAAAGATGGTAGGTTGTACCTCTTGCCAGATTTGCTCCTTCTCCTCGGCAAGACGCTGCTGCTCGAGGCGCAGGTTTCGCTCGCGGTCATCAGCATCCTTGAGAGCCGGCTCCGGGAGCAAGCCAAAACGCTCGGTGATGTCATTGAGGCGATTCTTTACCTCGGCATCGAGCACGGGAGACTTGCCCTGGAGAACGTAGGCGATCTCGGAGGTGCGAAAGAGCTTCTCCATGTCCTTGGCAAGGATGGAAGCAACGTGTTGCTGGTGTTTGTCGAGCTGGTCGAGTTGACCGAAGCGGGGCTTGCGGTTCTTGTCGCCGGGGACAAAGAGGGTAAATGAGCTGGGGCAGGGTTTGGCGCTTGCGCGGACGGATTTTACCGATTGGATCCAGCCCTCAGGGGCCATCATAACTCGGAAAATCCCGCGCTTTCCAACACGGACGGGGACCATAAGCGACGCTAGACTTTCGTCGTAGAGCTTTTGGGCGGTTGTCCGGTTCATCGTGGGCGGAAGAGTAAAGTGAGGTGAAAAAGGAAACGTGGGCGAGCGCAAGAAAGGCGCGCTGACGCCGCAGGATATGTATGTACGGGCGGTCGGGAGGGACGCGCGGGGTGGTAAAAGGTATACCAGCGAGCGTCACTCGAGGTCGTCGAGTCCTAGGGTTGCAGAACGTGGGCTAGAAGTTGGGAGAGAAGGAAAGAAGAGCGAGGACGACGAGGATGACGGGCGCGGAGACGCCGGAGATTGCTTTGATGCAATCTCCGGACACTTAGTTCCTCATTTTGCCGGGCCGTTCGTAATTACTTTATCGCTTGCAGAGGGTAGAAAGAATGTTGCGGTGCCCGCGGCTTGCGCCGCAAGCAGGCGGAGGAGAAGGAGGCCCGGTCCTCGGGCCCCTTTGAAAAAAGGAAACGAAAGGGAAAGGAAAGGGGCGTCCAGCTATACCTACCTCCTGCGCGTCTCCAGGACCAGGACCAGAACCAGGGCCTGGACCTTTACGCTCCGCTCCGCACCGTTCTGTCGCGAGCGCTGGCAGTCTGGGCGAGCTTCAATAGCACCCCCGGCCTGTCTGGGTGAAGAGGTCGCGTCACCTCAGGCCGTCTCCGACTTTGGCGACGACGACGACGACGCCGCCGACAACGACGACGACGGCGGCGGCGGGAAAGACGCCGACGAAGGCAAGCGGGCGCGGGCGCGGGCGCGGGCGCGGGCGGCGGGCGGCGGCGTGCGGTGAGCGAGCGACGCGGCGACGCGACTCGGTTCTGTCTCGCACGCGGCGGCCACAACGTAAGGAAAAAGTCGGAACGCCGTCCCCCCCTTGTGTGCATGAACGTCGGAGGAACGGAAAGAACGCGCGTGCTGATAGGTCTCTTTTCCAAGGCTCCGAAAAAGGGCTAACAAGGAAAAAAAAGAAAAACGGACTCGGACTGTTTGAGAATGATATGAAATGCGGCGCGAAAAGGCCCCGAAAGAAACGAGGCGTCAGAGCAAAGCGCCATGACGAAAGAGAACAAGACAAAGAGGTTTTTTGACTGTCCTCAAGACGATAGTAAGAGACCCATGCACGTATTATACAAGTAAAGTACTATACCCAGATCGTAGGCCTATGATTTCAACTTCGCAAAAGCTCAGTTATAATCAAGTCTTGCGGATTTTATCCCTCTATAACTTCATGCCATAAGAAGTCGCGCGCTCGTGCGAATCGTGCTCGTGCTCGTGATCGTATCCGTGCCCGTGCTCGTATCCGTGCTCGTGCTCGTGCGAGATTTCATCTCTCCTCGCCTCCCACCGTTGCGAGGAAAGCACTGACGGAAAACAAAGTGCACAAGCAACGACGCGCAGGCCCACGCACTTCGCACTGCACGGGGCCCTCTTTTCTCTCCATGCGATTGTCTTTCCTTGTCTACAACAAAGGCTTCATCGGCATCGGCGCTGTCCTTTGCGAGAATCTCCAATAGCATCACAGCGACTTTCTGCGCCGTCTCCACGCGCCAGCTGCTGCTACGCTGCAGACGACGAGCGCTGTCCAACCCCCAAAAAACGACCGATACCGTGCACGAAAACAGAAGAAGTTCCCGGCATAATCGTTTTCAGTGGGGAGTGAGAACTGGTCTACCCCGCAGCCGATATAATCCTTAAGAAGACCCGCACAGTGATACCAGAGGTCGCCACGATCTCTTGGTCTCCAGTGGAGATGCTATCCGCAGCTCGCTTTACTGTGGACGTACCTCCAGCCTGCACCTTTTGCTTTTCAGAATGCGCCCGCCCGAGCCTTGATTGCACGTGCAGCGATCGCCTTTTTCTTCTTCTTCTTCTTTTTCTTCTTCTTCTCCATCATCTATGTCATCTTCTTCACAAGATCCTCATGCGTTGGTGAAGAAGAACGATCGACAGCGATTGTCAGCCAAGAAGAACGTTGACGAAAAGAGGGCGGCAACGGATGCACTGCGCGATGGGATGTAGGCTAGTATACTACGTATACATTCAAGTTAGTATAGCATAGCTTTTAGCTCGCGCGGCCACTTCTTTTCTTCCCTCGCTCGCTCGTGACTGCCGTCCAACCGTCGCTTCTGTCTGAGCTGTCTGCACTGCTGCTGCAGATCAGCAGCAGCAAATCCCTCCCTCGCCAAAGCGCTCCTCCCAAGCACACCTTCTCCGCGCTCGCCGTCGCGCTCTGCGCCGAGACGAGCGGCCTTCTCCGGCATGGTGTGGCAGGGAAGGCGCCTTTCCTGGCGCGCGCCTCCTCCCTCGTCTTCTCTTTCCCTCGCTCGCTGCCGGAGCCGTGCCGGGGCGGCCAGCTGTGGGCCCACGGCGCCCGCATCCCGTCTCCCGGGGGGGCACGGAGCGGCCAGTGGAGGGTATGAGGGGCGCGGGGGCGACCCTCTCGGAGGGTGCGGGTTAGGTGCGGGAAAGAGGGAAAGAGGGCGGATGCGTGCACGCGCTCCGGGGGCCGCACGCACGCGCTCGGGGGGGGGGGCGTGCGCCCGGTCTTCGTGGTTGTGTAGAGCTCGGCGACTCGCGCCAGCGCAAGTGGAGAATCCGGGAAGGGCGACTGTGGCCGGCGCGACGCAAGTGCACTATCGGGGAGCGGCCGGCCGGTCCTGCCCTCTCGCAGTGACATGGTGAGTGAGTCCTCCAGGGGAAGGAAGGAAGGAAGAAAGGAAGGCACAGAGCGCGATACTAGACACAACAGTGGCAGAACAAACAGAGCGCGGCGAGCGAGCGAGCGAGCGAGCGAGCAAGCAAAGCCCGAAAGGACCCGCGCACGCTGACACGCAGCAGGCAGGCAGGCAGGCAGGCAGGCAGACAAGGCTGGGGAGCGAGCGAAGTAAGTGAGCGGAGGGAGCAGCAGCAGGCGCGCGAGCGCGGCGAGGCCGGCCTGGCAGCCGCGCAAGCGAGCGAGCGAGCGAGCGAGCGAGAGTCCAGTCCAGAGATCCAGCGATTCAGACATTCAAAATCATTCTGCAGGACCTCCCTGGCCAGCTTTTGCTAGCTAGCTAGCTAGCTACGCACCATACCTCGCAGACGCACGCACGCACGCACGCACGCGACCGACAGACAGAGCAGAGCGACTGACTGACGGAGTGATTGGCCGGCACGCGCAGAAGTTTAACAGACAGAGACAATGGCGGCTGTACTGAGGCGAATGAGCATGCGGGGCGCCAAGCCCAAGGAGTCCGCGGCACACAAGGCCTTCAAGGAGGATCTTGACCCCGCGGCGATCGCGTACTTTAACGAGGTGGCCCAGAGGCCCTTTGCGGACCAGGCGGTTGCCTTCCTTAACGCGTACTGGGAGGAGATCGGCGACCAGGCCCCCTTCATCTTCGAAGTGGCATGGCCTACCATTCGCTACGCCGAGATGCACACGCTGGGCATCAACTACATTCACCTCTACGAAGAGGGCTATGAGCTGGACTTTAACGTGGCGCTCTACTTTTATGAAAAGCTCGTGCAAAAAGTCTTTGACCTCGACGAGGGCCGGCCCTGGCGCTCCGACCCCCAGTGGGCCCCCTCGCTGCCGGAGCACATGACGGCCATTGTGCGCAAGCAGGAGCTGCGCGACAAGGTCGATGTCAACTTTGATGGCAAAATGTCCTTTCTCGAGTACCTTTTGTACCAGTACCGCTCCCTCACCTCGCCCGCCGAGTTTATCACCCGCACCATGGCCGCTGACGCCAACGAGCCTCCCCAGGTGACCCGGGCCCGCGAGGCCCTCGAGGTTGTCAACGTCGCCATTCGCGAGTTCGAGGCCGAGAAGGCGCGCCTCACGGACCTGTCCAAGGAGCCCGGTGTCAAGGGTCTTGGCGCCAAGCACCAGCTTGCCGGCCTCATGTCTTCGCCCATCGCCGAGGAGCTCCAGGTTGCCCTCATCAAGGCTGAGGCTGCCGTCCGTCTTGCCGTCAGGCAGGCCAAGGCCGAAATGGCTGCGGACGCCAACGGCGCTGCTGCCGGCCAGCAAGGGTCCATGTTTTGGATGCAGGCTGACCTCAAGCTCAAGCAGAAGCTCTACGGCACACGCGCCAAGTAAAAAGCTTTGCGGTTTGATGCTGCAAATCTTCTACTTTCCCGTCACCCTTCGTTCGACCACTTCTCTTCTCTTCTCTTCTCTTCTTTTTAAAAACCATCCCAACTCAGAGTGCTTGCCACAAGGCACCCTGCCACTCGAGTCCTTTGAGCTGACGGGCTGGCTGGCAACCTGGCTGACCATCTTCTGGCTCTGCGCTTTCTCTCCATGACTATGTTTTTCTCCGCGCCCCGCTTTTTCCAAAATTCCTTTCGCAATAATGAGATCTTTGATTTGCTTTTAACTTTTGTCGTTGATCGTTCTTTGTTCCGCGTTAACATAAAATGCTCACCAATCCTGTCTTGTGTCGGGGTCCTCCCTCTACCGACTGGACTTTGTCATTCGCACAAAGTTGCCTTCATCTCATTCGATTTTGACAACGTTTCTTATGATCATCATGTCAGTCGTGCATACCTGCAAATGTTTGACGCATGCGTCCGCGCGCGCGCGCACACACACACGCACAAAGGATCGTTTGTGCGACTGAAGCCAGTTTCTGACTTTAAACTTTTGGCTTGCAGTACCTTGCTTGGTGGCTTTGCTGCTATCTTGCTTGTTCCTTCCCATCTCCGCAAATAAAGCATCACAGATGCAGCAAACACTGTTCTCACATTCACATTTTTAGTGCAGTAGTTCATTTCATTTGCTCCTTGTGCTCAGAATGCATAAAGTCGCTCTTGCCCCCCGTCTTGGAGAGGAGCTTGGTCTCGCGAATGACAATTTCGTGCGAAAGCGCCTTGCACATGTCGTACACGCAGAGTGCCGCAACGCTGGCGCCAGTGAGCGCCTCCATTTCAACCCCTGTCTTATGAGTGCACGCGGTCTCGCAATCAATAATGAGGTCCTGGCCGCGCAGCTCCATGCGCACGTCGACGCGGTCAAGGGGCAGCGGATGACAAAAAGGAATGAGCTGGCTCGTGGCCTTGGCGCCTTGCACGCCGGCGATGATTGCTGTCGTCAGAACAGGTCCCTTTGGGCCTTGCAGGTCTGTGGGCGATGTGAACAAATCTACAATGTTCTGAGGCAGCGACACCACCGTCTGCGCGTGCGCGGTGCGCCGAGTCACACGCTTTCCGCCTACATCGACCATGGTTGGCTCATTGCGCGTCTCATCGATATGGGACAGCTTCGAGCCGCCCGCCGCGCGTCTTGCGGCTGAAGCATGGAAGCCGCGCCGCGCCCCCGCTCCGCGCGCCGCGCATCGCACGGTCTGCCTTGCGAGCATGTCTTTTGCACAACAACGCTCAAAACAGATTGCCAAGTCGTCCATTCCAAGCAACATTGGCAAGCAAACCAAAAACATGGCATTGCGAACAACATTGGTAAGCAAACCAAAAACATGGCATTGCAAGCAACTTGCAAGCAACAATGAAAAGCAAACCAAAAAATCAACACGCAGCAAACCGAAAAATGTATGCAGCAGGCAGCATACATGCAGCAAATACCAAGCAAACAAGATCGGCAAGCACACAAGATCGGCGAGCGCACGAAATCGGCAAGCCTCTCACCAAAATTCTAAGCAGCAAAAGTGCGCGCTATTTGCTGGAGCTACACAGTCGAATGTGAGGATTTGACAAACGACAGGAGTGGCACACAAGCTCTCACGCTTTTTATGTACATGTACATGTACAAAGGGCAAGAGGGAAGCTGAATTGCACGGTGACAGAAATACATACATACACTAATTTGTTTCCTTTCTTGGTTGGTTAATTTGTCTATGCGGACTCTTTGGATAACCTCCCACGTTGGAGATTGCGCTCGTCTGCAATAATACGCATAGCCTCATGAAAAGGAGCTGTAGCAGATGCCTTGACCCAAGGAGGAGGCTGTTCGCGAAGCTGCTCAAAGGCACGCCCATGCGCATAATAAAGCCCACTCTCAGGATCTTTGTAGGGCGCCGGCACGCCAGTGACAGCACAAAGCCTGCGTGCAGGATAACGCGGTGGCCCGGCGCGTGCGTTGAAGTAGTCAGGCGTGTCGAGAGCTTGCAGCGAGTCCACGGTACTAAGTTTGTTGGCATTTTCATCGAGAAGAATATCCATGAGCGAGCGAAGCTTGCGGCGGGGCTCATTTGCTCGGTTGTTCGTGGCAGATCGCGACCTTTTTCTGGATTTCGATGCCGTGGCTGCGGACGTTTTACCAGAACCGCTGGCTGCTTTGGAATTGGCCTTTTTCATCTTGGCCTTGGCCTTTTTGCTTGCTGCGCGTTTGCGCTTTCGCTTCGGCTTGCCGTCGTCATTACCGTCGTCATCGTTGTCGCTCGACTCGTCAGAGTCTGCGTCGGACTCGAGATCGACGAACTCGTCGCTGTCTGCGCCGTCGCCAGCGCCGTCGTCGTCGCCTTCGACGAGGGCGTCGCCAACGTTTGTGCACTCGAGACGCTCGAGCCTGCTCTCGCGTTTGCGCTGCAGGGCGTCGACGCCGTCGTAGGCCGTCCAGCGCCGCGTCTTTTGTCTCCGCTCGCGCTTCTCGGCGTCTGCGCGCGTCGTTCGTCGTCGCCCCGCCTCTTGCGCGGGCAGCTGCACGCCTAGCTCATCTTGCAGCGTGCTGCCCCATTCGTCGCGCGCCATCTTACCTTATCTTATCGCCCGCGCGCGGCCGGCCTGCGCGCGCTGTGCTTGTCGCTCGCAGACTCTGCTGTCTCTTCTTGCGGCCGCGCTGTTCGGCCGCGCTGTTCGGCCGTGCTTTGGCCTGGCGTGCGTGCCTGCGCTCTGGTTTGCTGCAGTTCAGGATCGATGGGCTCCGCCAACGACCACGACGCTATAGGCTAGCTCAAGTCATCGTCATCAGCGATGGTCATTGCCACCCACCATGGCCACTGCCAGCGACACGATCGAGGTCCTCATCACGGAAGCTCGGTCGATGTTGCCATCGCATCGATTGGGACGGCATGGGATGGCATGGAAGGATGGCATAATGCATGCAAGTCCTTGCATTCTCATTCCACGATCCTTCATCGGAAAACTGCGAGCTGCAGTAGTAAATAAAGCCCGCACGGTGGCGGCTGTCTCGCTATCAAACATACCATCTGCCGGTGCATCGATCAACAAACGACGCACGGGCCTTCCTGCCTACCGGCCTGCGATGGAAGCAGCTGCAGGCAGGCCAGGAAGGCTTCCTCCTGCCGCCCTGCACCCGGCCGAGCCGCCTGGGCTTCATCGGCCCAAGTTCCCGGCCGCTTGCCGGCGCCGCGTCGCGCCCCAGTGCCCCAGCGTTCTGCTCTGCTCTGCTCTGCTCTGCTCTGCATGCTGCTCTGCTCTGCGGTGCTCTGCTCTGCGGTGCTCTGCTCTGCGGTGTTGTTGTGCTTGGCCATCGCGGCTGCAGCTGGCTGGTGATGAGGGAGAGAGGCCGCCAAAGTCACCGCCTTCCTGGTCCTCATGGACAAACATCACGAGGGCGGGCGAGTGGCGGCTGACGCATTGCGTCTCGAGACCGGTCTCGAGTTGGGCCGCTCGCTTGGGCGCGAGAAGCGCGAAGGGCGACGGATGGACGGAGTGGCGAGCGGAGAATGCGCTTGCGAGGGGGGGCGGTCGACGTCGTGGTCGCGAATTCAGGTCGCTGCGCGTCGCATCGGCGACCGTCGCCGCGATGCACGGCCTTGAGTTCGGCCGGAGTCTTTTACAACAAAGCGCCCCTCGCAAGTGCCAGTGTCAGTGGCCACTGTGGCCGCCGACAAGATGACCGGTTAGCTCGTCGATGAACATCGTCCCCTGGCGCGTCGCAGCCGCCTTTCTCCTCAGGAGTTCCGTTGCCACCTCCCGCCCACGACGCGCAACGTCAAAAAGCCACTCCGTCCAGTATGCATACACATGTCCAGGCCTTCAAGCGTGCAGAGCGTGCGTGCACGAGACCTTCTGCATCGCGCACCGCCTTGGCCCTGTTTCTACGGCCAGCCCGACGAACTGCCTCTCTTGACCGTTCGCTAACCCTGGATAATTTTGGTTACCTATTTGGTAACCAAATAGTCGGAAAAACTTAGTTAGTCCGATGAGGGGTATTTGAATACGACTTCAGTAACGCAAATGGACGTTTCGTTTTCAAAAATCAGCTTTGATACATTGCACTTCGAGCTTGGAGGTCAGAAACGTCTGAGATGCTCCCTGAGTTTTGCCGTTCATTTTGAAGTCTTTGTTTGGTTTCTCCGTCCAGCATAATTTTTGAAATTTTCTCTCGCGCAAGTGATCTCGGTGAGAATGGTGGTTAGGATGGTGGTTAGGATGGTGGTTGGACGGATCTTCTCGCAGACTACGATCGTTTGGCGCGCGTGGAGGCGAGAGCAACGCACGCGGGGAAGAGAGAGTGATCGCGCACGGAGGACATTGGGTGCGCAGAGGCTGACAAGGTGGCACTGTTGAGTCGTGGCAAGAAGGGAGATGGACGAGGCGGTCGACGAAGCCTTCCCTGATGCCGTTTGGGATTACTTTGAACGTGACGACGACGGGGATGACAGCTCGCATTCTTCCGCTGACGAGGAGGCTGACGAGGAGGCTGATGAGGCCTTCGTTGTCAATGGCCGTGGACAGTGAAATTACGAGTCTTAGTCACTACGTGGCTCAGAGTATCATGGAGACCGTCAAGGGCTTGTTCGCGGTATGAATATGGTCTCTATTGACTACAACCCTGCCAACTCCATTTTGTTCGACAAAGTGCAAAGAGAAACTCCTGTGCTTCTTAAAAGAGCNTCTAAATTGGTTACCAAAACGGTAACCAACTCGCGCTATCCAGGGCTAACTATAACCCCGAGCACGCACTCGCTCCTCTCACCTCCATCTCTCTTATCTTACCCTCTCTCTTACTTCTTCTACTACTTTATCTCCGCGTCCTCTCTTCGTGCGTCACCGCCGCCAATCTGAGAACGGCGAGACCCCGGCGAGCCCGGCGCGCGTCCCGGCCGCGACGGCGACGAGCGACGCAGGCCGCCGCAGCCGCGCGCTGGCTGGCCCCGCGGCGCGAGACGGCGGCCCGGGCAGGGCGGCCGGCAGCGCAGCCGGCCGGACCAGGCCGTGCGCACGGGCCGCGGGATCCCGCGCGCTCGGTCGGAGCGGCGTCGTGACACCGCGCGGGTTGCCATCTTGGTTTTGAAAAGTCAGTCCTTGCTCTCGTTCCTTCTGCGCGACGAAGGACGACGGGAGTCTCCAGCGCGGCGGCAAACCCCGAGCCGAGCGCGGCGCCGAGGCACGCCGGGCACCGGGCGCGGCGGCGGGATCGCTGACTGAGGGTCTGCTTGGCAAAGCGCGCCGGCCCCGGGCGACATGGAGGGCTCCGCGACGCTGCAGGCGCAGCTGGAGGAGTGTTTTGGCACGGACTCGCTGGCGTCCCTGACGCTCGAGGACGTGAGCGACAGGGACGAAGAGTACGCGGCGTGTCTCAACGCGAGCGGTCTGGTTTCGTACGAAGTTGAGGAGGATTTTTACTTTTCCGTGCCCAGCGAAGACAGCACCTGGGACGACCTTTACGAAAATGCACAAAACAAAGTGCCCCAGGTGAACTCGTCGAGCCCGTGCGGGTCAGACCCCGACAACGTGAGCGCAGAATGTTGCGCCGGCGTCAGCGCGGCCCTCACGTGCGAGCTGTCCCCGAACTCGAAAATGTCGAGCGACTGCAAAAAGATGCTCGACGAGGTCGTCTTTGACACGTACAAGTGCTCGTCTGAACTTAAAGAGTACGCGGCCTTAATCGGGGTTCTGGGCGCTCTCGTGCTGACGGCAATCGTTTCGCTCACGGTACTACGACATCGAGCCTTTGGCGCACTCTTGCGCAAGAACGTGATTCTCTGGAGGCAGCGATTCTTTGCGACACTCGCCTCCCAAGTCTTTGCCTTGGTCCTGGTCGGCGCTCTTGCCGGCGTGCTGCTCGGACTCACAAGCATGGAGACCACATACTATGACATTGAGCTCTTGGGCCTGACGCTGGCGTTCACCACGCCAGACGAGAATCGCAAGCTCATTTACCAAAATCTGCGCCCCTTTGGCGGCCTCTTCTTGCTCATCACCTTTACGTATCCCGTGGCCAACATGACGGTCTCACTCGTGGCCGAAAAACAGACCCGTATGAAGGAAGCCCTGCGCATCTCGGGCATGCGCGATTGGATGCAAATGAGCACCTGGCTCATTACCTTTTTGTTAAAGTTTTTGCCCATGATTGTGGGCTGCGCCGTGCTCGCGCACTATGGCGCCGTGTTTCCGAATGAGAATGTACCGACGCTCGCGCTCTTCTTTTTCGCTTTTGTCTTTGCCATGGCAGGATTTTCGTTCCTGGTGACCGTGTTTTTTGGCAAGACACGGCCAGCAGCCATTGCCAGCGTCTGCGTCTCCTTTTTGATCTTCTTTTCCTCGTTTCACTTTTTGAACCAGGACAGCATTGAGGCGCAGCGCAACGGGTGTTATCTCGCGCCCGTGTGTCTGGCGCTGGTCGTCAACACGATGCTCGACGATGCCTCGCTGGGAACGGGCTTTGCGCGGGCCGCCTCGCTCTTTGCCACGAACCAACTCGAGGATCTCATTCAGATTGAAGAGGCCTCGCGCCGTCTCGTGCTCGCCGGTTTCTTGTACCTGATTGCCGCATGGTATCTCGACAAGGTCGTGCCCCAAGAGTTTGGCGTGCGCGAGCGTCCTGACTTTGTCTTGAGGCCTCTATACTATTGGGTTCCAAGGCTTTGGGCGATGAGTCGCAGTGCTTGTCGTTGGCTGTCTCAAAGGTGTTCGAGAGCCAGCTTCCGGGAGCACAGTGCTTCCACTTTGGCAGATAAGGAAGTCTTCGGGCGCGAGGGTCCGGCAGAGTCTCTTTCCGATACGGAGACCGCTTCAAGCGCGGACGTCGTGGTGATTCAAGTTCCTACAGGTGAGATGTCAGAGGTAAACCGGGCGTACGCCGATGCAAGCCGCGTGGCCATCAGAAATGTTTCCAAGGAATACCGCATCAATGGGCTGCGCGGGAAGCGCAAAGCGGTGAACGATCTTTCTCTGTCCTTTGAAAAGGATCAAGTCACTGTGCTCCTGGGTCCCAACGGAGCAGGCAAGAGCACACTGATCAAGATGCTTACGGGCATGGTACAGCCGTCAGGAGGAGACATTTCCGTCTTTGGGCTCTCGATCCGCTCAGATATGCAGACAATCCGCGGCCGCTTGGGTTGGTGCCCGCAGCACGACATCTTGTACCCTTCTCTGACGGTGCATCAACACTTGCACTTGTTTTCGGCGCTGCGAGGCAAACGACTCGACAAGGACGCGACGCACGATCTCTTGCTTGAGCTTGAGCTCTCGGACAAGCTGCATGCCAAGGCGCGAACCCTCAGTGGAGGTCAACGTCGCAAGCTATGTCTGGCGATTGCGCTCATCGGCGATACGGACATTATCGTCCTCGACGAAATGACCGCAGGTGTGGACCCTGTATCGCGACGAGCATGTTGGAGCGTCATTCAGAACAATCGCGTGGGGCGCGCCATCCTGCTTACGACGCACTTTCTTGACGAGGCAGACGTGCTGGGGGACAAGATTGCCATAATTGCAAATGGCTCGCTGTGCTGCGAGGGCAACTCTTTGGAGCTTAAGCGCAAATACGGCGATGGGTATCGGCTTACCGTAGGACTTCCCAAGTCGCCTCAAGAAAGGGAAAGCATGCCGGCCTCTGGAGTCGACGTCTTGCCTTCCGCGCCTCTGGGGATTGCCAACAATGCTGAGACGGTGACACCACAGCGCGTGGCCGCGGTCGTTCACGAGGAAGTGGCCGGTGCCACGATTGTGGACCAGAGCGCAAGCGATAATGGCCTGGGGAGGGATGCGCGGGAGTTGCACTTTGGCCTCCCGTTTTCGAGCATGTCGTCTTTTCCAGGTCTTTTGCGGCGTCTCGAGACCGAGCTGTCGTGCACGTTGTCGATTTCCATTTCGACGCTGGAGCAAGTTTTCGTCAAGGTGGCGGCGCAGCACACAGAGGAGGATTTAAGTCTTGAACGTCTTCGCGCCGTCAAGCCGTACGAAGCCAAGAATGGACGGCGCAAGCGACGTGCGTTTTGGGCTCTCCTCATGGTGAAACGTTTGAACATTGCGCGGCGAGACGCGCGTGCATTCTGTTTGTTGATCTTGTTGCCCGTGCTTTTTTGCTGCGCTCTGCTACTCATTCCGGATTTGTATTTGTACACGTTGATTTACTCTGGCGATGGGGTCAAGGCACCGCAGGGCACCGCAGCATGTGAAGCAATGATCCCAAGTGGTTCGCTAGGTTGGGCAGACACCAATTCGACCCCGGCAGAATACTCTTCTGTCGCGGGTGCGCACGTGAACACGACGGGGCGCACGTGTTGTCCACAGGTGAACTCGACGACGGCGACGGTGCTGCAAACGACGCAATTTGAGCAATGCTTGGAGAGTCTTCCGCAGTGCGTAAACGTGCAAGATGCTGAACGCGAGCAGCGAAACTGTTTCGTGCATACATATAGCTATTGCTACGCGCTGCCGTGGTTATGCAAGGCGAGCGAATGCTGTGATCCGCGTTCGTACAAGTCACCGTATTACCTGTGTCAATCGGCGACGGCGCTGGATCCAATTTACCTTTTTAGCGATTCGGAAGAGTCGAACTTGAACATGTACTGTAACACGCGAGAGATTGCGGTTACGCAAGAATACGTGAATGCCTTTGTGCGCACAATTGTGGTGTTTTTGGGCTTTGTGTTCCCGCCAGGGTCGGTCATCGCCTTTGCAGTGCTGGAGACGGAGGCAAATCGCGAGACGAAATTCCAGCAGCTCGTGAATGGAGTGGGCAAGGCAACATACTGGGGTGCGCACTGGGTGTTTGACCAAGCGACGACGGCTCTGCCCGTGGTGGCATTGCCCGTGGTGTTGCTGTTGACATCGGACGTGAATTCCATGAATTACACGGGAATGGTGGTGGCACAATCGGCGCAAGTCACGGCGGCCTTTGTATTTGCGTGCGTGCCGCTGGCGTATGCAATGAGTTTTTCGTTTCGCCGGCACGCAGATGCCCTCGTGTGGATGGTGATTGTTCACATTGTCACGGGTGGGGCACTTTCGGTGCTGGCGTATGTTCTCAAGGTTGTCCCGCTGGCGGTGGGTGGTCTCAGCACCAAGGATATTATCGACGATTATGCGCGCTACGTACTCTTGCTGTTCCCGGGTTATGCCTTTGCAGACGGCCTTTTGCGTGCACAAACGCAGATTGTGGACGACTGTGCGTCGAGTGACCCTTGGCGAAATCTGGGACGATGCACGAATCTGTTGGCGAACTTTGTCGACGGCGCTGCAGAATCACAAGTAAACGCGGCGCTGGCGAATGTTACGGATATGACAACCGTGGAGGGAGATTATACGCCAAACAGGGACGAAGTCTTTTTGAACATTATATATCTGTGCGGCGTCGCCTTTGCGTGTTGGGTATATCTCACGCTGCGAGAGCTCAAGGTTTTGCGAGGTGGATTCTGGTGCTCGTGCTTGCGTCGCGATGAGGTTGTGGCGGCCCATCGACGAAAATGTGCGAGCAGAGCTCGAGCACACACAGACGGCGTTGTGGCAACCTTGTCGGCAAATGCTGTGACGAGCACCAATGCAGATTCTCTTCTGTCGTCGTCGTCGTCATCGTCATCGTCGTCCCCATTGGCGGTGGCTCGCGAGGTGAGCGAGCGATTGCTGGTGCAATGGGGTGCCGCAGATGTTGTCGCTGAGCGCGCAAGAGTGCAAGCCGGTGACCTTGGAGGCGCGCACGAAGCGGACGCGGTGCAGTTTCTTGGTCTCCGCAAGGAATACAAGGGGAACGGAAACAAGGTTGCGTTAGATGACCTCTGGCTGGGCGTTGGCCGCGGTGAGGTGTTTGGCTATCTTGGCGTGAATGGAGCAGGCAAAAGTACGACAATCAAGTTGTTGACGGGAGCGGAAGCGCCCACTCGTGGTTCAGCAACAGTTCTAGGACATAGCATCCGCACACAGCTTGGGGCAGCGCGGCGCTCGCTCGGGTACTGCCCGCAGCATGAGGCCTTGTACGAGCTCTTGACGGTTCGAGAGCACCTGAAGATGTACGCAATGATTCGTGGTCTCCCCGAGTGGCGCGAGGCGGTGCAAAGCGGCGTGGAGCGCATGCAGCTGAAGCGGTTTGAGCATGTGGTTGCCAAGCAGCTGTCTGGGGGCAACAAGCGCAAGCTCTCGGCTGCGATTGCAATGTTAGGTTCGCCAGAGGTAATCGTGCTCGATGAGCCGACAAGTGGGGTGGATGCGCTCTCGCAGCGGTTCATGTGGGACGTGGTTCGCGACACGACGCAGCGCACGCGGTCCGCGGTCCTACTGGTAAGCCATAGCATGCCCGAGGTGGAGGCATTGAGCACGCGCATTGGCGTTTTGATTGGCGGCCGTCTCCGTGCGCTGGGGACCTCGTCGGAGCTCAAGGCGCAGTATGGCTCGACGATGGTCGTGGAGGTGACGCTTGCCCAGGCAACGGGTCAGCTCGCGCCGCCGACAAGGCTGCTTCGGGACGACTACGTGTATCCATCGCAGCTGCGTGCGATTTGCGAGGCGCTGGGCGCGGCATCCCGTTGCGAGGCGCTCCAGCAAGGCGGGCGCGCCTGCTCGAGTCCGGTGGGTTTTGCTTTGAACACGGCCGAGGTGGGTCGCGTTTCGTGGCTCGAGTTTGAGCGCTGGTGGTTGCAAGAGGACGCTGTGGAGGGTCTGCAGCGGGTCTTGCGCAGGGCGTGGGGCCCGCGTCAGACAGGTGTCTCTTCCTCTTCGTCGACAACGACAACGAAGGAGGTCTCGACATCAAGAGCAAAGGATTCGACTCCAGGGCTGGATTCTGGCGTCGAGCTCGTGGACCGTCACGGCCAGCACCTTGTCTTTTCGGTGCCTCGAGGTGCGGTTCCTGTGGCGGACATTTTCGAGTTCCTCGAGCGCAGGCAGCACGCGCTGGGCATCGTCTCGTACTCTGTGTCCACGGCGGGGCTCGAGGCCGTCTTCAAGAGCGTCGTCGAGCACGCTTCCGCCTGATAAGATTCATAGTAAAATATGTGGCGTTTCGTCCCTCCTTACTCTTTTCCTTCCTGTCCCGCCGACCGAGGCCCCTCAAAAACTCGTTGAGCCGCTCAGCTGACAGCATCCAACCGCGCGAACCAGCACGCGTGGACCACTACACCATTGCCACATCCAACTGCAGCGCGCAAAGCGAGCTCTGGCGCAGCAGTAGCAGCAGTGGAAGGGATTTCGTTTCTGGGGAGGCTGCGAGCTCGGCCCGCGCGTGCCGGAGCGCGTGGCCGTCGTCGCCGCGGACGCGGCCGCGACGGAAGCGTGGCCCTTCCTTTAATTACCACTTCTTGCTTTTCCGCGGAGGCCTCGCCTCTTCGTGCCTGGAAAAGACGCCAATGCGGACCGCGCTCACGATGCGACGCAAGGCAGGGCAACGCAGACGGCAAGGCAATGCGAAAGGAAGGGCAAGACAACGCAAAAGGCAAGGCAAAACGCAAAAGGCAACGCAATGCGAAAGGAAGGGCAACGCAACGCAACGCAAAAGACAACGCAAAGGCAACGCAAAGCGGCGCGACGTGGCACAGCGCGTCTGGGCGCCCCCCTCAAAAAGTGCCTGTCTGCCGGACTCTTAATTTTTCTTTCAACGTGGCCGCCGTTCTCGATTCCTGCGGTGCGCGCCTTCGGTTCTGTCCCCACTGTGCCGACAAACTGGACAGCCCCACACCACTTTTTTCCTTTTCGCCCTCCCCCCTGTTTTCTTTCTTTCTTTTCTTTTTTTATTATTTTTTGGGGGCTAGTTTTTTGGTTTTTGGTTTTTTCTTTCGATCGGTCGCTCGATTCGATCGATGCATGCACGCTGGACGAAGGTGTGGGGGGCGACTTTTTAAGAGGAGCGACCGGC
The DNA here is from genome assembly GCA_003116975.1 of Aurantiochytrium sp. KH105. Taxonomy (NCBI): domain Eukaryota; class Bigyra; order Thraustochytrida; family Thraustochytriidae; genus Aurantiochytrium; species Aurantiochytrium sp. KH105. The sequence continues at coordinate 778,140 of BGKB01000044.1, forward strand.
GTGCGTGCGTGCGTGCGTGCGTGCGTGCGCCGTAACTTCCTTACCGAGGACCCCTGGAGGGCCGTCCGCGGACGGCCAGCTGTGGTGCGACTCTCGCCCTGCCTGCAGCCAGCTGCCTGCCTGTACTAGTGCTCGCGAGACGCTGTTGCCGCTGCTGCTTTCCGTTCAAGCCAACGCGCGCGCGCGCACGAGTCTCGCGAGACATCCACCATTCCGTCGGCCGCAGGCCTGATGCTCTCCTTTTTTCTTTCTTTCTCCGTTTCGTTCTTTTTTCGATCAAAGAGCGAGCGAGCGATCGTCGATTGCACGGACAATGACCGCATGCGCGAATCTCTACATACCCAGTAGGTCTTGCGGTGCATTGAAGCGCCGGCCACGTGTGCTTGCCTGCATTGACGATCGATCGATCGATCGATCGGCGACGCGAGCAGCCGTGTCGCCGTAAGGTTGCAGCTTGTACGGAAAGGCGTTGTCGATGGATCCGAGGCCAGGCTTTGGATCGACCGTGCGGAGGTGCCGGGGGCCCAACGACCCGGCGCGACCAGGCCCGCGCTTTGCATCGAATCGGGAGCCGCCCCCTTTTCCTTTCCTGGGCCGGCGTGCCTGCCTGCCTGCTGTCGCTGCGCAGAGTGTCGCAGCGCAGTAGCGAAGTGCGGAGCTTGCACAGGACGAGACCGAGCCCGCGGCCAAGGTCTGGAGAGCAGCTCGGTCTCCACTGGCACGCGCTCGGCAAGAAGCGCGCGACTCGTCTCGGGCCTCGGCGGAAGCGAATCAAAGAACACTCGGGACGCGAGCGAGCATTTTTGACGGACTGACCGACTGCGCGCAAGCAACGCGGGTCGCCAGAGTTTCAACAACGCGCGGGCCAGGAGAAGCAGGCCTGGAGGTGCTTTAGCAGGCGCATGCCGTGCCACTCGATCTTCTGCGTCGAAGAGCGAGCGAGGTTTAGTCCTGCGTCGGCTCGATATGTTCACGCGTGGCGTTGGCCACTTGGTTGGTGTTGCGGCCCGCAACGACGCATTTTTGAGGGATTTTCTTCCTCCGTTACTTTTAAAGGCAGCAGCAGGCAGCACAGGCGCCAGCAATTTCTTTCTCCAAGGGCCGGTGGAGAGGAAAGAGCAGCAAGCGACTCGCGCGCGTCGAGCGATTCTTAAAAAATAGAAATTGAAAGTAGGTGAAAAAGTAGTAGCAGAGTTATGTGCCAGGTCTAAATGGCCGGTGGCAGAAAATCGAAGCGCGCAGCTTGCGGTGCCTGTGTCAGCCTCTCTGTCTGTCTGTTGATCTATCTGCTTGTCCGTGTCTGCTGTCTGGCTGGCCACTGTCAGGCTGTGTGGCCAGGGCTCGTTTCTGCGGGGCCCCCTGCACTCTCGTGTTTTTTTGTTTCTTCCCCACAGCCACAAGTATTTCAAGTCCGACATCCGTTCGATGTCCCCGAAGAGAGAAACCACAGCCCGAGCTCCCAAAGGCTCGCATAGGCAGCAGCAGTGGCAGCAGCCAATTGCAGCATCCAGATGACATGCATGCATGCGCATGCATCTATGCATGAATGCGCGGCGGCGGCGCGGAGAGCGCGCGACAGCAATGGCAAGTGTCCGAAGTCCTATCCATATGTTAGTAAATGGCTTCTGGCGCTTGGCTGCTCTCCGTCGCTGCCACCTAGCTGTTTTCGCTGCTGTGCGCTATGATCGTCCGTCTGCCCCCCCTTCCCTTCCCTCCCCTTCCCTCCCTCCCTCCCTCTCTCCCTCCCTTCTTTCTTGCATTCTTGCCTGGCTGCGGTGGGCCGCGAAAGGTCGCCCCGACGGTCGAGGTAGGGGGGGGACTGGCGTGCCGGCCAGCCAGGCTGCGTCCGTGCCCAGTGGGCGTGGCGGCCCTTCTGCACGCCTTGCCTTGTCGGCTGCTCCCGTGCGCTCGCCCTGGCCGGCCGACCACGCTGTCGGTGGTGGATGCGTCTGTCTGTTTGGTCAAGCAGCAGCCGTGGCAGCTGCAACCAGCAGCAGCGACAACACCTTCGAGGCGTGTGCGGCATTCTTTTTTCTTCCTTTTCTTTTTTCAAAATCACTTTTCTTCTTGTTCTTTCCAGTCTTCTTCCTTTTCATCTTCTTTTATTTTGTTTTGTTTTGTCTTGTTTCTTTTATCTCGTGGACCTGTTCTACTTCCTCAGGCTCGTCTTCTTCTTCCAAGCCGTTCCTGTACCGCAGGAAGAAGCCGCGGCACGGCATGTCCAGGGCACCGTTGCGGCAGCTCCCAAGCAAGCAACCAAGCAAGCGCCAGCAACCCGTGCAAGTGCAAGCAGCAAGCGCGCGGGCGCGCGAGCAAGCCCGGGCGCGTGCAGGCTCCGCAGGCTCCAGCGACAGGCAGCAGCGAAGCAACGCCGCCCCGCCCGCCGCGGGACGGCACGCAGGCAGCTGCGCATTTTGCAGGCCGCGGACCGCCTGCGAGGGAGAGAGAGGGCCTCGCGCCGCCGCGGGCGGGGCGGCCCGGCCCGCAGCCGGGCATACAGTGTGCTGCCGCGCGACCCCGAGACGGGCGACCTCGCGCCAGCCCGCTGTCGCAAACGCGGGGCCTCCTCCAAGCACGGCAGGGCTCCCTCGCGAGAGGCGCTAGGAACGCGCGCAGGAGCATCGACGACGCGCCAGCCATGGCAGATCGAATCGACGGCCTGGCGGATCGAGGGATCGATGGGTCGATGGATCGATCGATGACTAGGATGGCTGACGGAGGCGGCGGCCACAGAAGGACCTGGAGACGAGCGAGGGGACCGCGGAGCCACAGCAGCCTGTCTGGTCTAGTCTAGTCTAGTCGAGTCGAGTCGAGTCGAGTCTAGTCTCGTCTGGCCGCGCCTCGCCGCGCCGCGCTTCGCTTGTCCCGTGCTCGCGGCCGGACCGCGCGCAGAGGCGGCGCTGTCGACGGTCGCGCTCGTCGATCCGACGCCGGGCCGCTCGCTCGCGCGCTCTGCAGCTGCGCGCAGCCAGCGCAGCTGACGACCGGGCGGCTGGCCGTCAGAGGCGCCGCGCCTCGCGCAGAGAGAGGGGAGAGCGGCAGGAGGCGACTCGGACCGGCCGACTCGGACTGACTGACCGACCGACCGACCGACCGAACGATCGACTCGGACCGACCGACCGACCGACCGGCGCGCGGCAGCTGGCTTCGGGGCGGGAGGCGCCGGGGCGGGCGGGCGGGCGGGCGGGCGGGCGGGCGGAGAAGACCTGCCTCGTCTGTCTCTCTCTCGCGTGCGGCCAGGATATCGTCAAAAGAACCGCCGCTGCCGCGTCTTCGTTGTGCCCGCCTGGCTTGTGGAGCTTCGAATCTTCGCTTTTCTTACTTTCTTCTTTTCTTCTTTCATCATTTTTTCTTTTCTTCTTTATTTCTTTCATTATACATGTCAATTCATTTCATTACATGTCATTCTCCTGCATTACATTGCATTTCGTTGCGTTTCGTCGGTCATTCTTTCGTTCTTACACTCTTGCGGCCAGCTAGCTGGCTGGCTGCCTCTCGCTGCGGCTGGGCTGCTGTGGACGCTAGCAGCCAGGTGTAACAAGAGGCGGCCTCCCTCCAGGCTGCCGCAGCCGCAAAAAAGGAGAAGGCAGTGCAGACGCGGACACCACGATGGCCCCGGAAGCTCCTTTGTAGCAGGCTGTGTGTCCCGGTCCACCAGCCAGGAAAAAAGGCCCCGAGAGTTACCTTCTTTCATTCTGGTTTGCGGCCATGATCATGGATGGCGTACGCAAGGCTCGAAGCTTGCGACGTACATGGCATGCGACGGACCAGGAACCGCAGGTGGCAGCACCGTGATCCCGCATCGCTGGTAGCTCTTGGCTGGCGGGTTTTAGGAACTATCGAGAGGACTGTTTGCAAGTCGGCGATTGGTCGATCGATAGATCGATCTGTCTTGGTTCGATCAAACCAATCTGTTCTGCTGGGATTACGCTGTATCGTGATGTCGCCGAATCCTGCGCGGCGTGGAACGAACGAGGACAGACCATCTTTCGCACGAGGACTCTCCAGAGGAGAGTGGCCGCGCCCATGCGAGAGAAGAGCTCGCTAGCCCAGCAAAGCAAAGTGGGCTGCATTCGCACGAGGCTTCGGCCTGCGGCCAAGAAAGAAGCTTCCCGCTGGCCAGGATTCTGCAGCAGCTAGGTGCAGCAGCTGCAGCAGCGGCAGCTGCAGCAGCAGCAGCTGCAGCAGCAGGAGGAGGCCAAAGAGGGGCGCGCGCTTCTTCCCGGCACAGCGGCGGCGGCAGCCACAGTGCGAGAGCTACACACGGGGCAGATAGAAAAGAAGAAAAGAAAATAGCAGCCACGCAAGTGCTCAGAACAAAAAGGCTGAGGAAGGAGATACGGCGGGGGCAGCGGTTGCAGCGATCGAGCGAGCTTCTGGGCTAGCTAGCTGTGACTCGGCCAGCTAACTAGCTGGGGAGTCGTAAGTTCTCTTGCTCGGGCTTGGCGGGCCAAGCTCGGACGGCGGGCCAGCCCCGGCCAGCCAGGCCAGGGCGGTAACGGCGAGCCTCCCTTCCCTCAGGCTTCCCTTTCCTTTCCTTTCCTTTCCTTTCCTTTCCTTTCCTTTCCTTTCCTTTTTATTTCTTTCTTCTTCCTGCCCCCTTCTTCTCCCCCGTTTCCGCCGGCAGCCACGCGCCGCGCAGGCGCCTCCCGAGCTCGGACGAACGAGACCCCTTATGCCTGTCTCTCGGAGAACGCAACCCGCCGCCGATCGTGCCCTCAGTGGCCATTGGTGGCAGTGGCTATTCCTCCCCCCCGCCCGCCGTTTGGCGCACAGGACTGCCAGCCAGGGTCCCCGCCCGACTCGTCTGTCCCTGATAATGAGTGCATTCTCTTGCATTTTTTTATTCTTTCTTTCTTTTTTTCCTTTTCTTTTTCTCTTACTTTCCCCTCTCGATGTGGGTCCTCCAAAGTTTTGAAGGGGGCCCCGTCCCGGGCGTGGCGGCGGCGCTGGCCCGCGGGGCCACTAGGACGCCCTAGAGGCCAGCTAGGAAGCCAGCGCGTGGCCACTCTGCTCCGCCCTGTTCCGCTCTGCCACACGGCCGCGATGGAGAGAGAGGGGGAGGGAGGCGACCAGCCTCAATCGCGGTGGGCCTTGGCTCGCCTCTGTGCCAGTGGTCAGTGGCCGACTGCGAGTCTCGCAGGATTCTCCTGTCTAGAAACAGCAGCTGGCAGCAGCAGCAGTCTGTAGAAATGGAACGGGGCACGGCCGGCGGGGTTGGATCCACTCGTGCCTCGCCACGCCGAACTGGGTTCGTTCGCTCTTGTCACTCGTGTTGCTTATTGATTGATTGATTGCTATAGATTGATTGATTGATTGCTATGAAGAATTGATTTCGACTTTTCACTACACCTGCCACAGCCACTGGCAAGTCGAGCAGCCGAGCTTGAAGCGGCGCGCGTGGCCCGCGGTCCAACGAGCTCGCAGCAGCAAGTTCCGAAGACCCAGGAATGAATGGAAGGGATTATCGTGATATACTATACTCGCAAGAAGTGCCTTGTAAAGCTGCAGCGCAGCGGGAGAACCCGGTGCCTGGCTGTCGAGCCAGTGCGTCTCGAGCTACGGACGGACCACAGCGACACAGCTTTCACTGGTGGTCGGCGTCGAAACAACCTAGGCCTAGAGTCCAGAGCAGCGCAAAGCTATGATGATATAGCTCGAGAGGTTGGCGCCACCGTATTCAGCGCAATAGCACAGAAGCCAAAGCTCAAAGCCGTCGTCCTGTCAGTGCAGTGCATGCAGCGCAGCGCAAGGCAGCGCAAGGCAGCGCAGAATCAATCATCGCACACAGGCGTGCGTTTTTCAGCCTGAGAAGGCTGGCGATCGGAGGCGAGAAATGAGCCAGCGCATGGGAACCGCGGCCGCTGGCCGTCCCGGCGTGGCTTGCATCAGTCAACACATGAGTCGAGCTGGCTGTTTCGATCGCGATGGCAATCTGGCGTAAAAGCAAGGCCAGGCACAAGTTTGCGGCAAGCCCTGGGCCAGCGCCGGATTCTGGCCTGGCCTGGGCCGACCGAAGCGAGTTGATCGGCGAGACTTGCGCGGAGAAATGGAAAGAAGCTGGCGGTGGTTGGTTGGTTGGTTGGTTGGTTGGTTGGTCGGTCGGTTGCATGCGTGGTGGAGTAGCACGAGTCAGGTTCGCCGGAGAGCAGAGTGCCAAGTTCTTGCTGGCTGGGGTGTTTTCTCTGTTTCCGGGCAGGCGTCCGAGCATTCCGTCGCCGGTCTCGTTTTGACCGAGAAAAGCCATCACTCTCGTGGTAGGGGCGATCTATAGCCGTCTGACTGTGAGTGACGCACGCACTGCGCTGCACGCAAGTATGTATGTATGCACGGCGCGGCTGTGCCAAGCGAGTGAGACTTGATGCCTTCATTCGTCGCTGCAAATCGCAATTCAAGCCAAGGCAGCCCAGCCGAATTATGAATCTTTGGTACACGACTGGCCACTTGCACGTCCGCGTGTCACTGGCGGCAGAATTATGGCCGCCGATGGACTCTGTGTGCATCGCAAAAGAAAAGAAAATCGATCATTCCGGCGTGTCCGGAGAGCGACAGGCGGAAACCGTCTCGCCGCGCCCGCGTCTGTGACGTCCGGCCAGTTTTTCTGGCCAGTTTTTCTTTTCCTTCCTCTTTTCCTCTTTTTCCCCCTCTTTTTCTATTCTCTCTTTTTCCTCTTTTTTCCTTTTCCTTTTCCTTTTTCTTTCCTTCGTTCTTTCTTTTCGCCCATCCACGACTGTGGCGGAGCGGAGTGCGGGGACCCCTTTTTCAACCGCCTTGCTCGTGCCTGCTTCCTTCCCTCCTTGCTGCCTGTGCTGCCGCCATGGCGAAGACCCGACCGGTGCGGAGGAAGCCGCGCCCCCCCTCTGACGCCGCGCCCCCCTCCCCCTCCCTTCCTCCCTCTCTCCCTCCCTCTCTCCGTCCCGCCGCAAGTCCCCGCGCCGTCCCCGGAGAGCGGCGGGGTGCGCGCGTGCGAGCGGGAAAGAAGCCGCCGGCGCGTGGAGGCGAGCCGTGTCGAGTCGAGTCCAGTCGAGTCGAGTCGAGTCGAGACGAGTCGAGTCGAGTCGGTCGCGTCGAGTCTGGTGTGACGCTGGCCGGCCGAAAGTAAAGTATAGAGTTGGGCAATCCGAGGCAAAGTAAAGAAAGTAAACCGTGCCGGCTGGCTGGCTTGCTTGCTTGCTTGCTTGCTTGCACTCGCGCGGCCGCGAAGCGAGGGGAGAACGCGCGGGACGCACCTTGCGTGCCGCGCGCGCGTGCACGTCCGTTCCGTTTGCCGGGCGAGGCTGTGGCTTGGCTTGGCTTGGCTTGGCTTGGCTTGGCTTGGCTTGGCTTGGCTTGGCTTGGCTTGGCTCGGCTCGCAGCGCTCGCTGCTCCAGGGACGGACCCGCCGATGCGGCGTCTGCGCTGCCTGCGCGAAATGAGTGACGCGGAAACAGAAAAGAAAAGAAAGGGATAATTAAAAGTTACGAAAGGAGAGAGGGAGCGGGAAAAGGAAGAAGAAGGTGTGCGCGCACGGGGCACGCGCCCGCGTACCCCCTTTCCCCTCTCTCTCTCCCTCTCTGGTCGCTAGAGCGCGCGCCCCCTTCGAGGCTTCTTCCTTCGTACTCACACACCAGCCAGCCAGCTGGTCGCCGTCAGCGTCGCGCGCTCCCCCGTTTCAAGATCGATCGAGCGACGGATCGATCAATCGATCGATCGATCGATCGCTCGCTCGATCGATCCCACCGCCGATTGGTTGCGGGGTCAATTGCCGAGGAGGATGAAACGAGGGCCTGGCAGAGCGAGGGCCTTACGGGGAGGAGAGCGACGGTGGCGGGACAGCGAGGAAAGTAGGATAGGCGCCGCGGGCGTGGCTGGGCGCGCTTCTTCCTTCCTTCCTTCCTTCCTTCCTTCCTTTCTTCCCTTCTTCCTTTTCAGCCTGGCTGCCCTTTTGGCTGCCCGCTCGCTCGCCACAGGGAACCGTGCCCGGTTTTGTTCCTTTGTTTCTTTATTTCTTTTTCTGGCCAGAGATCCACCGATTGCTTGTGGTTATGTCCCCGCTGCGGGCGGCCCATCTACTCTGTCTGCGCTGCAAACCACTGCCACTAGCCAGGCAGCACACGCCACCGGGCAGCGGTCTGTCTGCCGCCGCACAATCAAACTTGAGGGGCGCCGCGCCCACCCCGCAGAAAGGGCGCGCTGCGGGGAAGGGTCCCGGGTCATTGGAAGCGCGGCGTTCTCGCACCCCTTTGCCCCTTTCCCCACACTGGCTGTCGCTTCTTTCTTTCTTTCTTTCTTTCTTTCTTTCTTTCTTTCTTTCTTTCTTTCTTTCTTTCTTTCTTTCTTTCTTGCAAGAAGAAACAAAATTAAAATTTTATGCACTTTCAACCCTTCTCCGTCCTCACCTCGCTCCTCGCTCGCGGCGCAGGGCGGCGGAAACGAAGCGTGCCGGCCATGAGTACCACCGAGCGACCCCTGAGGACACCGAGCAGCAGCGGCCGAACTGCACGCGGCCGGCGTGCCTGGCCGGCTTCATTCCTACTGCCGGCCAGCCACGGGAGAACGTCATTCAGGACAGCCCGCGCAGCTAGCCGGCGGCCAAAAAGAAAAGAAAAGAAAAGAAAAGAAAAGAAATAACTAAAAGGAAAAGAAGAAAAAAAAAGAAAAAAAAAAGAAAAAGGAAAAGAAAGAGGGGAGGTGGAAGCGGGAGGAGGGCAAAAGGGCCACTTGGGTTCCGGAGAGAAGGGAAGAAAAGGAAGACGGCGCGCTGGCGAGGACCGCAAGCCTCTTCTCTCTCTGCAGGAGGAGCGACGAGACGAGAAGAGCAAACGGGAAAGCAAACAAGCAACGCAACGCGACGCGACGCAAGGCAACGCAGCAGCAGCAGCAGCAGCAGCAAGAACAGCAGCAGCAGCAAGAACAGCAGCAGACCCCGAAGGAACCGATCGAGCAGTACGGAAACAGCGCCCGCGACGTGGAGCAGGGAGAACCTGCGGGTTGCGGTACCCAAGTTGAGGGCGCGACGGCGAGCAGAGAGCAGAGCAGAGCCAGCGAGCAAAACGCGAAAGCCGCCGGCCGCGCCGGAGACGGGGATAGCGCGAAGGCAGCCAGCCTGCCAGCCTGCCAGTCTGCCAGCCTGCCTCCCTGCCGGCCAGCCAGCTAGACGACGGGGAGCGCGCGAGGGGACGGCCGTCTTCGCCGCCGTGCCCGCATAGCTGCCTGCTCGCCTGCTTGCTTAACGAGCTTGCTTGACGACGCGACCGCGGGAACCTTTTCCTTCAAGTACGCCGCGACCTGGGCTCTCGCGCGTCGCGGCGACGGCGGAGCGCACAGGCGCGCCCGCGTCGGCCTCTTGCGCCTTGGCCGCTTCGTTTCGCTCGAGCAGCCCGAGCTGACTTGCTCCACCGGCGTGTCACCGACAGCCGACAGCTAGCTCAACCGGGTTCAATAGCAACAACAACAACGCCCATCCTTTACAGACAATTAGACAGAACAGGCGGAAAGGATGTCGTTCACTTGGCAGCAGCAGCAGCAGCGTTACTTGGGCTCCAACACACCGTCACCGAACAACTCCCAGAGTGACGAGGAACTCTTAGCCATTCTCATGAGAAACTCGCAAGGCGAGAACCCGCACCTCGCTGCCACTCAGATGCAGCAGCAGCAGCTCAACCAGCACATGCACTTGCAGCACCTTGCCCAACAGCAACAACGGTATTCTCATCCCCCATTGTTCGGCGTCGACCCGGAGATCCTTCGGCGGTGCAACTCGAACAGCAGCGTGGCTAGTGCTGCTAACTTTGTATCCGACCACCCGCAACTCGAGACACCGCGCCTCATCTCGGGCGAACGGACCCCTCCCAGCTCCATCCCCAATGCCATCACGCAACACCTTCTCAACTGTCGCACCGACGCAGAGAAGAATGCTGCTCTCGGCGCCATTGTAACTTCTCTTGCTCAAAGCGCCCCTGGTCTTTTTAACCATCAGAACCTCTCCATGGCAATCGCCACTGGAGCGCAAAACAACACCGAAGCCAAGGACGAAAAGGTCGCTACCAACAACAACAACAACAACAACAATAACAAGCGCGAGCACTCCCAGATCAGTGCAGCACCCCAGTCGCACCAGGCACGCTCGACGCCTCCACCCATCAACACGCAGGCTCCCTCAATGGACCTTCGCCTCAACAAACGCGCTCGCAACGCCGCCAGCCCGGTCTCCCTCGCGACCTCGGCGCCCTCGTCCCCGCACGTAAACGACTCGAGACCGCGCATTATGGCGCGCGCCGCATCCTCCGAAGGACCTGCGGACCGCATTCTCGTCGAAGACCTTCCCCTTACCCGCGCCGACTACCCGTTTTGGGCCAACGCCATTCGCCTTCACATGCGCGAACCCCTCGACGAAAGGGGCAAAGAGGAACTTTGCGCCCGCGTTGTTGCAAAGCTTCAAAAGGACCTCGTCAACGTTGGTTCCAGCGTCGAGAAACTCGCCGCCATCACTGATGGCGCGGACTGCAAGCCCATGCACGTGAAAAAGGAAGGCAACAAGTTCTTCCCTCGCAAAACCCGCACCGCTCGTTTCACCCACTGCAACTTCCCTTGCAAGTTTCAGGCGTCCTTTGCCGCCGCAATCTACCGCGCCACCTTTAATCACGGCGGCACGATCGGACTTCCCAATCTATGCGATCTCTTTATGCCCCGCAGGGGTGTCTGTCTCGTGCAGCACTCGTACGCGCCAGTCTCAACCGATGCTCTGCGCTCTCCTGCTTCGGGGCATATGGCATTTTTCTGTGGCGATGACATCGACGCCAGGACTGACACCGCCGCGTCCACGCCCAGACCTTCGGCCTTTATCGCGCGCTCTTCAAACTACAAAGTCGAGGGCGACGCTCGTCTTTACCCCACAGTCGCCACTATTGTCAACAACACCAACAATGATGACGCGAGGGTCAAGGTCGAGCGCGCAGCAGCCTCGCTGCCACGAATGGGCACCTCGCATTCCGCCAACTCGCTCTTTGGGGCCTCGCAGGACTCCCTCAGCTCCATTGAGCTCAATCTTCTCGCCGAAGCCGCTTCTTCTCAGAACAAGTGAGCAAGTAAGCAAGCAAGCAAGCAAGCAAGCCTGTCTATTCTCTTCGCCTCTGTATTTTTTCCTTTCCAATTGACTGAAACGCGCGCAAAAGGCACATCATGCGCAAAACATTTCGTACCATACCCACCAGTTCCGTCAAATCTACGCTATGTGAATTCGTAGGCATTTCTATCACATCCACAATGAGGTTCATGTATTCATTCATCGATTCAACAATTCCTTCGTTCGACTCTCTTATTCAAAGCGCTGATTGATTCACGTGAGACATCAAAGTCTTAGCGTCGACATCGCACTCTCGCTGAGGTTTATGCACATCCATTCTTGGAATCCCGATATCTGCATCACAGTTACCACCATCTCTTGCCGTCTTCAGGTCTCACGGGAAAGGGCAAATTGTAACGGATGCAGACTTGTGCGGTGATCTCGAATTGAACAATCAAACTTTCATAATATGGAGAGGTTGTCCTCATGTGCTCTCACGGGAAAGGGCAAATTGTAACGGATGCAGACTTGTGCGGTGATCTCGAATTGAACAATCAAACTTTCATGATATGAAGAGGTTGTCCTCATGTGCTTCTTCTGCCAAGCCTCGTCGCGGGCAAGCTGTTGCGGAATAGCTCGCTTCGCAAGGAGACATACACTTGATCAAAAAACAAACAGATATTTTTTTGGTGAGGGAAGAGAGCCTCTAAGCCTGACAGATGATTTTCTTTTCGGGAGAAATACTCCTGCTGGAGCACAGAACAAACACAGATTTCTCTACCTCAATTGCGACGGATAACGTGCGCGAAATCGTTGAGCGTCGAAGTCCACGTCGACAACGCCTCCTGGATGAGCTCCTTGAAACGCTCCGCAGCTTCCTCTTCGGAGGCGTCGAGCATGAGACGATCGCGTACCCAATCAATGTCCGACTCGCGCTGCAACTCGGGCATCCCGCTCGAAAGCATGAGCGAAAAAAGAGTAATGAGCAAACTCGCATTACGCCGCAAAATGTTGTACGCTTGGCCGCAAAGCGCCTCGAACTCCTTAAACAACGGACGATCCTGCGGACCCAGGACCGTAGCCATCGCGTTTGAAAACAGAAAAGGACCACGCTCTCGCTTGATGCCCATCTTCGACTTGAAATTGCCCAAAAAGTGCCCAAAGTCAATGTGAAAAAGCTTACCATCACGCGTGAGCATAATGTTGTCCGCGTGTCGGTCGCCAATACCCAGCACATACGTCGCAACGCAGTACCCCGCGCACGAGCACTTAAAGTTCTGCTCTGTCACACGCCGTGCATAGCCCGAATTCTGCAGATACCGTTTCAGCTTCTTGTCGTCAAACACCTTGACGGCCTTGCTCAGCTTTCCGCCCGTCCGACCCGCCGTGATTCGCGCAATCGTCTCCGCATTCGGCACAATCTGAATCATACCGCGCTGATCACCCGTCGACACGACGCTATACAAGGACAGCCGCAAATCCAAGCCCTCCGTTTTCCACAGCTTGTCCATCGTGCGCAAAACCTGCAGCGTAAGCTGATCCTGGCGCAGATCATCGCCAGACTTGTACAACACAGACACGGGGGGCGCACCGGGACGCGCCTGCAAACACTCGAGCAGTAGCGGCGCCTTCTTCGAGTTCATCACGCGGCACTTTTTCACATCCAGCCCGCGAAAGAATAGATAGGGCGACAGCGGCAGCTGAAACTCCTCCGGGAGCGTCGCGGACGCCAGCTGCTGCTTCAAGAACGTCGTGCGCCGGTTCGGTTTCTCCTCCTTTACCGCCGCCGCAATCGACTCCAGCTTGCTGTTCACAAACTGCTGGTGACCCAGGTCCTGGCGAACGCGGCAGTGCCGCAGATACGTGTCCAACAGCGCGCCGTAGCGGTCAGCAATGTAATCCTCGTGCATCTCGGCCTTGAGCAGCCAAAACAGACGGTGCCCAATCAGCGATGGCGCGCGCAGCGCACGTCGCAGCAGAAAACGAGATAGCGCAGAGTCCACAAAACGCTCGAACTTGAGCACTTGCACGAGCTGAAGCATGATCTCCTCCAAACTCACGTCAGAAAGCGGCTCCAGCGCAGATACGGCCAGGGCGCGCACTTTCGGATCAGGGTGCTTGAAGTCCAGCAACTGCAGGGCCACCATCGGGTCTGGCATGGCCCATTCGTTCAACATGCGGTACGCCAGCTGCATCTGCGAGCGCTTCGACCAGTCGATCGCCTGCAAAAACTTTGGCAGCGCCTTCGGGTCCTCCATGAGTTCACGCCGCATCTGCAAAATCAATTCCTTTTGCTCCTTGCTCAGCGGATGCAACGGGTCTCTGTGAATAAATGTGCTGAGTTCCGCGCGCATAAGTCGATACAGGTTTGAACGTGGCGCCGCGTCCGGCTCCTCTGCATCCCGCTGCACGTTGTCGCTCATGTAGTCACTGTAAACGACCGGCTTGCCCCGCGACGGCAGCTCGAGCTCCAAAAAGTCGACTGCGTCCTTTGCACGCGTGTTGTTGCTCAGAAGCGTCGCCACACCCGCCATGTCGGATCCCGCTTCCCCGCGAAAGAGCTTCAAACGCAAATGCCCCGACCGCATCACCTGCTCAAAATCGAAGAGAGTCAGACCGGCCCACCCGATGGGTGTCGCCGAGCCCTCCTCGACGAGTCGCTCAATCTCCATGTGCCGCCGCCGCTGTCGCTCCCGTCGCTGTCGCTGTTGGATACGCTTGCGCACCGCTGACGTCCGCTTGACGCTGTCGCGATCACCGCTGTTTTCCTCGTCGTCCTCCTCCTCTTCGCGCGTGTGGCGTTTTTCGCGCTGACGCTGCTCTTCCTCGAGCTGCGCACGCAGCTTGGCCTGCTCGTCCTTGATGGCCTCAAACAAGTCATGCGCCTCGTCCGCCTTGGGCGAGTAGTACACGTTGAAGATCACACGAGCCGCACGAGGGAGGTTCGAGAGCTTGATGTCCAGCGTAACCTTCGAGTTGAATGGCACGATCATGTACGGCATGAGTCGCTCTGCCGTGCGCTCCAGGTATCGAGCCGGAGCCAGTTGCTGTCCTGCGTGGTAAATCGCGCACGACACGATGAACGAATCTGAAAGAACATGGCCCGGCAGACTCGTGCCGAGTACGCGCTTGACATTGATCGTCAGCGAGTCGTCAAGCTGCCAGATCGGGAGATAGTGCTCGAGGGAAAAGTCATTAAGTTGCTCGGCGCGCTTTTGTGCGAGCGTCGCACTCATCTGCTCGCTCACAGACGCAATCACATCTTGGTCCTCCTCGGAAAAGGGCGCACCACCGCGCTTATTCAAAAGCTCAATCACTGTGATCACCGTTCCGTCATTGGTGCACACCGGGCAGCACAACACGTTGCGCGTCACAAAACCCGAGTCTTCCGACTCTACCTCGCCGTAAAAGTGCTCATTCTTGTGCACGTGTGGCACATTCACAATCTTGTTAATCGCCGCGCAATGGCCCGCAATGCCCTGGCCAATGTCCAGCTTGATTGTTCTCTTTCGCGCCTTGGCCCCCGCGCCACTGCCAAACTGCATTTCTAACTGACGCTTCTCCCAGTCCACCGTGTACAAGGAAACGCGTTCGCAGTTGAAGATCTGAAAGAGGACTTTACGCATGCGCGCAACGGTGTCTGCCACGTTCAGCTCGGGGCTAAAGGCCGTCATGAGCAGCATGAGGGCTTCCGCCACACGCCGCTCTCTCTCTGTGTTGGCGCGCCGCTTCAGCGAGAGCAGGACATCAAAGTTGCCCACGTGCTTGGTGAAGCTTGCGACCTCGAGACTCATGTGGGACAGCTGCGTATTGGACGTGGTCATGAGCTCTTCAGGCTTGATGACCTGACGAAAGACGTCACTCGAGAGGGTATACGTAGACACGTGCGTCAGCGCCATTACCGTCGCTGTCCGGGTCTTATCCTCGAGAAGCGCCTTTTCGCCGAAAAAGTCGCCCCTGCTCAGCTCGTTGACGAGCTTGCCAAAGGCGTTGTCCTCGGGCAGAATACCTTGGTCCTCTGTCCACGCACCAGCAACATAGACGCGGACTTTGCCCTCGACAATCAGGTAAAACAGCTCGCCCTTGGTGTCCTGCCGCACGATGACCTCGTTGGGCACAAAGGTTTGCTTGCGCATCGACTTGCGCACCAGCTCAAATTGCTCATTATCCAGGTTGTGAAAGAGCGGCACCGACTTGAGAAAGGAGTCGACCGTGGGGGCGGTCGTCCGGATGGAGCTGCGAAAGGCCACGCGCCCAAACGAGTTCTCCAAATACCGTGTGACTCCCTTTTCGCGTGCGCGAGGTTGCGCCCTGTTCGAGGGTAGGCGCTCGCTCTCGCCTCGCAAGTGGGCCAGACGTTGCGAACGCGCCTCTACGGTTTCCTCAATCTGGTTCTCCATCATTTCCATGCGCGAGATCTCGTCCGAGACGTCGTGAATCCGGCTCTGCAGCAGACGCGCGTACCGTTCGACATCCTCATGCTCCTGCGAAGAGCGAACCTGCTCGATGCGGTAGTCGGCGCCACGTGGCTTACGCCACACCGCCATGCCTGGCGAATGCCAAAATGCCATGTTACGAGTCGGATCGAACGCCGGGACAAAGCCCATGTAGTCTTTGCGCTCTCCGCTCATGCCGAGCGCATCGTGCGAGTAGGGATGGATTGCAAGGTGTCGAAAGTCTTCCTCTTCGTAATCAGGGGGCTCGGCATATGTGCTCTGCTGTCGCAGCAGGTTAAAGTAGTAGATGCGATCAGAGGCTGCATCGCGCGCCTTGTGCCACTTGTCCGCAGGCAGCTTCCACACGCTCAGGCCGGTCACCACGTTGTGGTAAAACTGCAGGCCTGTTCTCTCGTCCGTGTGCGGCTGCCAGACTCCGCCGCCAAGCCCGTCGTCGGCGCACGGCGAGTTGGCCTGAAAACTGCTTTCCATCGTCTTCCGCGGCCGTGCGTCCGCCGCGACTTTCCCTTCGCCGCGCCGCGGTCCTCGTCCCCGCCTCTCGCGCGCGCGTGCTCGTGCGAGTCGCCTTCGTGCGTCTCTCTCCCTGCACGCGCCGACAGGTCGATCGATCAATGTCCGAATGACGAGCTCCCGAGCCGGGAAAGTACGCCGGTTCTCTCTCCGCGGCGAGCGCCCGCCGCCGGCCTTCGCGGACGGACGGCGCGCGCCGCCGGGCCCTGCTCTCTCTCTCGCCCGCGCGCGCGCTGTGCGTGCGTGCGGGCGCGCGAGACGGAGCGGGATTGCTCGCCTGCTTCGCTTGCTCGCCTGCTTGCTGTGCGCGACGGGCTTGTTGTGAACGCGCACCAGCACAAGTGGGCGAGTCAAGGACCCAAGTCGGCTTTAGCACGCGCTGCAAGTGGACAGCGGGGTGTGCACAAGTGGAGTAATGGGCGCACGTGGAGTGCTTCCTGCCAGGTCCCTTGGGCGAACGAAGACCAGGCGCGCGCGTGCCTTGCCGCATTGGCCGGGTCAGTCAGTCAGCCACAGCTGCGGCTGGCAGCAGCAAGAGTCGAGATCTACGGGGCGACTTATTGTGTTCGTTGTTGAGGAGCGTTGCTGGGCTTGAGCTTGATGAGTATTGGAAAGGAGACACGGAGAGGTGAAAGAAATCAACACACCCAAGGAAAACGCGAAGAATTACGTTGTTCACAGTGATTTCTCTTTATCCCCAGACACCGCTTGTTAAAGGGGGTACTACTCGGCTTCTACAGCATTTCTCCTGGTGCGTGTTGTAGCAAACGCAAAGAAAATAACATTGGAACAAGCCTAATTCACTCCATCATGGCCTACGAAAGCCCTGCGACTCCTAATCTTAGACAAAGAGAAGTTTCACATGGTTCGTGTGAGCCCGAAGACAAGGCCGATCAAAGTCGTACCAGCAAGCAACGCAAAAAGAACATTGGGTGATTGATGCATACGGGTCATCTACTATACAATTGACCACAAAATAGACAGACTCGTGACGACTCGCCGAGAGCAGGCAGGATGGCGCAGATGAACGAATGAACGAACGAACGAATAAATGGATGGATGAAGAATTGACTTTGCCACCTCATCACGCCAATGCTCGCTGTCTCGACTTTCGCTGAGCTGCGTGAGTTTACCGGAACTCAAAAGAGGATTGACGCAAGACCGCCGTCTCTTCTTCCACCGTGTCCGCGGGCGTCTCGGCCGGAGACTCGGCAATCGGTGCCGGGACCTTGGTCTGGGCCGCAAAATCAGACCTTGCCGACCCACTCGATCCGCCCCAGCCCCGAGCAATCGCGGTCGGCTGAGGCGTCGAGTGGTTCCACGTTGACGCTCTAGAGCGCGTCACGTCCGCCATCGGCGTGCTCGCAGGCGCCAGACCGGCCAGCGCCAGATCATCGTTAAAGTTAGACTGGCCCCACGATGAGGTTTCGGATGATGGAGAAAATCCTGGAGCCGGCGGGCGTCGAGGCGCTGGGGGCCGAGAAGACCCTGAAGACCACGTCGACGGCGCGGACGGTGCCTGCTGGGCATCCACGGCAGGCGCTGCCGTGCCAGACGAAGAGACGGGCAAAATGCTTGAGAGCACAGCTCGGCACTGGTCAGCGAGCACGTGGTTCTTTTGGGGCCAGCGGTCTTTGATGGCCTTAAAAGCGACGCTCTCGGTATCCTCTGGGGTCAAGTTGTTTAGCTTGATGATGTTGTGGAGCGATGCGTTTCGAGTGCCATAGAACTTCTCGTTCGAGGACGTTCGGAACTGCCAAATGACATCGCGGGCTTCGGCTTCGTGCACGAGCTTGTGCTCGACGTGATACGCATAGCACGACTTGAGGCCAAACTCGGGGTCCAATTTCGCTTTTCTGTACGTGGCAGGGTCGAAGCGGTCGGAGCGGAGAGAAATTCCCTTTTCCAGCTTGTGCGAGGCTTTGGTGTTGAAACCAATCTGGCCGAGCGACTTGAGAAGCTGGCACACTTCCTCGTCTGTGATGAGTACGAGGAGCTCGACGCGTTCGTAGGCAGACCACGACGAGATGTTGCCTGCGAGGAATTGAAGAGCAACGGGATAGGTCCAGCCGCCCGTTTCAGAGTCAATGCAGGAAAAGAAACCTCCATGCGAGTAGTGCGAGACGCGCCCGGGGACGATCTTGTTGGAGAAGATCATCCCCTTGACGTTGCCCAGGATCTCGGGCGGGACGCCCATGTCCTCCAGATTCCGGCCCTCGAAGTGGGTCACGAACCCATGAAGCGTGTTCGTAAGCGTCGTCATCCTCTGCTTTTCCCAATCCCCCGGTCAGCAGCTGCCTCCCCTCTCCCGGTCGCGAGCAAGCCTGTCTCTGCCTGCGCGCCAGGGACGCACGCACGCACGCACGCACGTCTGGACAGGCCTGGCCGGGGACGGATGATGAGATGAGTCCAAGTACGGAGCTCGCGTCCCTCTGCTCGCTCGCTCGCTTGGGTGTTTGCCGGCGATGCAAAGCGACGCGGCCTCGCGCGCCGCGGACTCTGTCGCCGTGGCTTCTGGCGGGCTGGCTGGCTGGCTGGCTGGCCGTCGCGGAGTCGAACTGCGAGTTGCCTTTGATTCGGGACTGCCGCCTGCGAAACAAGACAGACCGCGTCGCGGCCGGCGCCGCGGACGCGCGGCCGCCTCACACGAGTATACGCCCGCGGTTTTCCCGAAGGTCTACAGTGCGCGCCGCGGGACACAGTCCACTTCCCCTGGCCCCGCAGAGCGCGGCTCCGGGAACATTTTTGTAGAGGTTCTGGAGATACAAGTTTAGTACTGGTAGCAGGTGAGTTGAAAGCATTTGCGGAAGACGGGTCGATACGAGAACCAGTGGGGGGCCCCGCTGCCATCAAGAACCCCAAAAGCTTTGCTTCAACCACGCAGGCTCGGAGGAAAAGCCCCGGGCCGTGCGGCTGCAGCCCGCCACGCGAGAGGCCTGTCTCGAGACGTGCTCGGCGTAGATGCGGCCGGCCAGCCAGCCAGGTCGGTCTTGTTGCGAGGACCGTTCCCGCCACGCACCGCTGAGCTGCCGACAGTCCTTGATTCGGAGCCGGAAGCAAGGAGAAGCCGAGAGACCAAGGCGAGAGAGACAGCTAGCTTGCTTCTTTGCTTCTGGCAATGCTTTTCTTCTCCTTTTTCTTGTTCTTTGGCAAGCTCTACTCCAGTTCTTCTTCCTCTTCTTCTTCTTCGGGCAAACCTTTTAGCCGACCGCGACTTCGCCGCAGCGGCAGCAGCGGCTGCAAAGGAGGCCGCCGCGCCGCTGCGTGAATCTCGCCCGCTTCATCCGCCATATGCACGGATGCGCAGTCGATGCGGGGTCATAAAAACCCTTGTGGACGTACCATGTTTCGCCACCGTGTCTACCTGGCTAAAAGACCTGGCTACTACCTCGCCACGAACTTACAGTGCTGCTTGCTTTGCTTGCTTGCTTGTTGCAGTTGCTGTTGCTGTTGCTTGCATGCATCAGCGTGTCGCCTCTTCGCTCCAAGACGACGCGCCAGTCGCAGCTCGGCCGCCGAACCTGCGTGACCCTGAATGGTGGCGACGAACTGTGCTGCGAGGGATAGTAACTTGTAGCCGCCAGCGGCAGCGGCTGCGGACGACTATGGAACATTGGCAGCAACAAAATGCTGCCGCAGTCGTGTCGACGCGGCAATATCAATCTCGACGACTTGGTTGCGTCCCGGAGCGCGCAGTCACTCGGCTGGCATGAATGCGCACGCACGCACGCACGCACGCACGCACGCGGAAATGCGCACGCACCAGCACGCAGAACGTGAAGGGCGGCAGCCTGTCATTTTCCCTCGGGGCGGGGTGGCGTTTCTCGCGCTGGGAGACCGAACTCGACGAATGTGAGGTGAGGCCCAGCCGCCGCTGCCGACGATGCCGGCGACGCCGGGATGCCGAATGGCGCTGCGGATTCGCTGACCAAGGGAGTCTTGAGCGAGCCAGGCAGTCGGCCGAGAGCCACCGACCAGCAGCGACCGACCGACCGACCGACCGACTGAACGAACGAACAATGTTGGTTGATGATGGTATGGGCCGCAGGGGTCTTGCTTGTGTCATGGCGTCTGGTGTGGTGGGCATGGCGGGCTGAGCTGACGAGTGGGCTGGCTGGCTGGCGCGATGGTTCGGGGTGGATGGATGTGCGGCGGATGCAGGGACGTGACTCGGGTGCGGTGGGTCGCGAAAAGCTTGTACAAGCCCGGCTCCAGTGCCGAGAGAGAGTGGTGTATCGTTAAATTCTAGAAAGCCTCAGCAGTGTGCTCCCGTAGGCTACGGCTCACTGTGGCCGATCGATGCCAAGACACCTACTAGTATCTCATGGGAGTATTGCGAGGCCAACTCGAACGCTGGAAGCGTGGGGTGATGTGAGATGACGTGTGGTGTCATTGGATGTCATGTGATGTGACTTGTTGCAAGGAGATAAAGTATTCTGATTGAGTAATCCGCGGATAATTCTTGGCTCATCTCGGGGACGGAGGGGATGAGAACTCGCGTCGGCTGTCCTTCACTTTGGACATCTTTCCATGCCATTCGGGAGTGTTCATGAAAAGCATCGAGAGTGGCACGAACGTAAATAGAGGCAGGAAAGATAACCAAAACAATGACGGCAACTGCGAAGCGAAATTGATTGGCGCTGCTTCAAGCGAGAAGTCTCTTTCTCTCTCTGCCTTTTACTCCGACAGACGTGACTTTCCATTCAACAGACCCAACTGTCGTCGTTGGCGGCTGCTGTTGTGACAATTGCTCATTCGCTGTCAAGTACCAGCAAACATCTCCGATTTTGCGATCGGTTCACAGTGAGTCCGCTATTCGCCTTCTTCATCATCCACCAGAGACGCATCAAGCCTCAACATCTTTCCTCAACCAAGATTTGGGCCAACTTTTCCCAAGTCTTGTCGCGTCAACTCCTGTCCTCGCTCCGTGCCCTCGAGACTTGGGCCTCGCCACGTTGACGGAGGCCAAGGCTTCGTTCGCCTGTTCCACTCTCGCACACCTCCTCCTCCTCGGCCCTCCTGCCATTAGCCATTGGCCATTATGCCCTTGTGCCATTATGCCATTGTGCAGTCGCATCAGTGCTTGGCTCTCCGAGAGGCCTCTCTGAAGAGTGAGCGATAAGGCTGCCGCTGCAGCTGCTGCTGCTGCTGCTGCTGCTGCTGCAGTCGAGCTTGCGCGGCTTCGTCGCGGCGAGGCGGCACGCAGGCGGGCGCGCAGAGCCCTGGCGGAGGGGACGATGATGGGGCACGCGGAAGACGGGGCGGCGGAGGCCGGCGCAGCGGGCCAGTACGTCGGGCTGAATGACCCGATCTTCTCCGTGCCGCTGCGCATCAGGCGCGTGAACGTCGTGGGCCTCTCGCGGACGAGGCGCAGCGTGATCGACGCGGAGCTCGCCGAGGCGCGGCGCGGGCGCACCGTGCGCGAGGTGAGCACCGGGATCATGAACGCGCTCAAATCGCTCAAGGAGGTGGACTCCTTCGAGTTCGTCGAGGTCTACTGCGACGTGGCTGCCAACAGGCGCAAGAAACGTGGACGCCCCGGCCAGGCAGAACTCACCGACATCACCGTCAAGGTCCGCGAAAAGCGCATGGTGCAACTCAAGGCCGAAACGTACGTCCAGGGAACCGGCACGGAAGGCGGCGTCGAGACGGCGCTCTCACTCAATAATCCCGTCGGATACACGGAGAAAATCAACGCCGCGTGGTCCTACGGAACCAAGAGCAGCGCCTCGGCGCGCCTCGAGGTGCAAAAGCCGCGCTTCCGTGGCCTCAACGCCTCACTCGATGTCTCTGCGTCACATAGCACCGTCAGTCGCGCCATTTACTCGTCCTATGACGAAAAGATCCAAGGAGCCCAGGCGGTCTTGCGTCACAACAGCGGACGACACGAAATTGGTGCTGGGTGCTTTTGGCGCGACGTCATGCCCGTGCGGAGTGCCAGCAATCAGTACGAGTTTGCTGCCTCGGGGCTCATTTTGGCGCAGGCCAAACCCAGCCTCAAGAACAGCATCTTTTACACCTTCACGCAGGATCGCCGGGACAACCCTTTTGGGCCTTCCCGGGGTTCGTTTCTGCAGCTTCGTACCGAGTTTGCGGGCATGGGCGGTGACGCTCATTTTGCCAAAGGCGAGGTCAAGGTGCAGCAGTTCCTCCCGCTCTTTGCCGACGTCATCTCGGGCATCGCGCTTGGCTTCACCTTTCAGGCAGGCGCTTTATGCCCGCTCGCCACACCGCGTAGCGCCTCACCCGACAAGTTGCCTGGTGTCGGCGCAAGCACTCACATTTGCGATCGCTTCTGGCTCGGTGGCCCTCTCGATCTGCGTGGCTTCAATCACAAGGGCGCAGGGCCTCGCACCTCGCCGAACCGGCCTGGCGCCCAGGGCGGAGACTCTCTTGGTGGCGATGTGACCTGGCGTCTCGGTACGAACCTCACGCTTCCCTTTCCGCACGGACTCTTGCACGCTGCGGGCGTCCGTTGCCACCTTTACGCCAACGCTGGCAATCTTTGCGCGTGGGAAACCTCGTTTCGCTCTCTCGTGCACGGCATGCGCGCTGCCGTGGGTGCCGGTATTGTCTTTCCTACTGCTGTTGGTCGCATTGAGGCCAACTACTCCTTTGTGCTTCGTGCCAACTCGCGCGACCAGCAAAAGCGCTTCCAGCTAGGTCTGGGCGTTGACTTTACCTAACGAGCGAGGGTTCCTTTCTTTCATAGCCTTTCTTCACCTTCTTCTTGTTTCTTTTCTCTACGCAAAGCTCTCTGGGTTGTTCTCTCACACACACTCTCTTTTTCTCTTCAAGATTGACCCATGCCTGCCACGTTTGTGAGTATACGTATCCCAGATATTCTCTGCTGCCGTAGTTTTCTCAGGAATTGCTTTCTCTTGAGGCAAGCGTGACGAACTTCAAAATCAAGAGACAAGGGCAAGTCAAGAACCAGCGCAGCAGAGCTGCTCTGTGCGTTGTAGATCGATCAAAGCTTTAGATAGATTTCCAGAAGAAAAAAACAATACAAGCAATCATACGCATCCTATCGGCTTGACCAAATAAGCTGCGTTCTTTCCCCCCCGCCGCAGCAAAGCTTAATTTCGCTGCATAGTTCTCGTCGCGGAGAAAAGATTGGCTGACTGATTGGCTATAAACGTATACACATTAGGATCTCTCCTTTCGCATTTTTTAAAAATGAACGCCCCTTTCCTCAACACTTCTAGCATCATTGCGATTTTGTTCATTTGCCCTTGCTCGGACTACGCTTGCCAACAGACCGGCCACGCCGGGAGGAAGACCTCTTTGTGCCCTTGCACCATTTGTCGATCGACTTGCGCGCGTCCCTCGATTCCTGCTACTGTCATCGTGAACCTCGCTTGGGGGGCGACTTGGTTGTCGCAAGCGCTCGGGAATGTCAATACGCATCTCCATCAAATAACCGAGCTCGTTGTCATCTACAGAGGCGCCGGCTGGGACGCCGGCCTCCAAGTCTTCGGGCGCACTAGCATCCTCATCACGCTGCGCAGATTCATCTTGCGCAGGTTCTCGTCTTCGTCGTTGAACTTGCGCAGCAAAGCCCTCTTCGATACGCCGCTGAGCCACAACCTCGTCGGACACGAGGGTCGGCGGGAACCCTCTGCCAGCCACAAAGGCAACGCAGCACCATTGCAGAGCACAAAAGCTAAGATACGGCGTGATCCAGTCGAGGGCACCAACGACAAAAAGCACGCCTGCGATCGTCCCTATTGCGTGCACCATGGTGACTGGACGCTGCGCCACAGCCGAGTAAAAAATGACCACTAGAGCCGATACGCACGGGGCCGGGACCCGAATAAAACTCATGACCGTGATTTGAGAGGTCTCCTCGAGGTACGGCAAGACGAAGCGCGCCATGAGCAGCGCAAAGACAACTGCCGACATTCCATGCCACGACCACGTCTGGCTCGGGCGCACGCCGGGTCCACGCGAAGAATCGAAATGCGCGTACCCGAGATGCAAAGCCGCAATGATGAGAATAAAGTGGAAGAGAAGGCGAGCGTAAGCGGCGGGGCCAATCCACTGCTCCACATCCCGCGAGTCCCAGACGAGAAGTACGGACACAATGAGATGGATTGGGTCCTTGTGCGCAAGAGGCGCCACCAGCACCCTCCAGAACTCGCGCCGCTGGACCACCTCCTTATAGCTGCATGCGACCATATCGACCGAGGCGCCAAGTACGTTGAAGAATACCGTAATTGCTATCAACACCGTCACCAGTGCCGCTGTCACTGGCGGCAGCGAAGGTTCTGCCCACCATGGTTCCCACGCCGCGTCGTCGGCGGCCTCGAGCATCTTGTGCCGCCCTCCTTCTGCTCTTGCGCCTCACGACTTGCGCGGCGACCCAGGCAGCCGCGCGCCGCACCTGCGCGCGCTTGCACGTCTCCGCCCCTTCGATAAGCCCTTGCGCGCGCGCGCGCGCGACCGCCCGCTCGCCGCGCGCGGGCCGCTCCTCCTCGCGTAGCTCTTCTGGTTGTCATACTATACCGCTATTCATACCATACCCTCGTTCGGCAGCCCAAGGCGTGATGAGGTGGTAGGAGGAGAACGATGTTGTCTCGGGCGGAGGACCTTGCCCGTGAGCTTGACAGCGAGCTCTCGCCGAAGCCTCGATGCTTTTGCGCGTGGTCAACTTGCTTGAGCTTTTTTCGAAGGTCATCTGCGCAACTTGTGTTTGGCAAGCCAACGATGCGCATCGAAGACGAAGTCGGTGACGCATTCGTGACCGACGTCTGGACGGCTATCTATTATTCTGCATGGTAAACAGCCGGATAATGTGGATGGTATACACGTGCCCGCCCAGAAATCTACAGAACTTGGCTGTCAAGGCCATCGAAACCTTTAAAAAAATCATTAGGATCAGTCCTCGCCGTTTGTTAGGGTATGAACAGCCTCTTGAAATCTATACATAGCTCTGGAAAGTGCTTGCGCGCGAACGAGCAGCTATGTTTGCTTCTTGCCAATGGCAGTCATGCTTGCGCGCAGGGCTAGCCTCTGCACACACCTCGTCCTTGCAACAACGACTGATCTCTGGGAGACCCGAATAAGTCTGTGCTTTTTCAAAAGTCGTTCCCAAGTCCAGCTTTGGCTTTTTGACAGACAAAGTTGAGAATGCTTCAGTGTGCAAGGTCCGATCTCGAGCAAGAGGCTCAATGTCAGTCAATAATCTACATACCTTATCTCTGTGACACATCGTTGACAAGGACAAGGTGATTGTTTTTCACTCGTCAGTCTGACGCTGCAGCTTGCCATTGAATTTGAGCAAGCCTTTGTCGACTTGCGTTAGGTGATCAAGCAATGTACGTGTGAGATCTTCTTCACTTCCAGCAGCACAGACCTTTCAATCAATGTCCAGGACGGCGCCTACTGGACCAAGTCCACCTTCAAGCCAGTAAAATAGAGCAGTCTACACGTGGTCGTGTCGCCCTGACCGGGAAACCTGGGCTCGGAAAGACTCGAGCTCGCTCGCACATTTCCAATCGATGACGTCAACGTTCGGCCATGCGTTCAGCTCCGCCATGCGTTGCACGAGATCGCCTTGTGCGATCTTCTGCAGACCGATCGAGATCCCGAACATTCCGACGAAGCGCATTGTGTCCCTGAGAAGTAGCGGTCGGTCGGCGGCGTGTCCTCAGGTTTCTGCCGACACCTTGTGTCGCAGCTCCCCAGTCTCGTGCAGCTGTCCGTCTCTTCAGACGTTCCGCAGTGCAGAGCGCCGGCTGAGGTGCCACCCCGCACGCAAAGTAGCACGCAGATGCGTTGCGTGCATGTAAGGACGCACGCCTACCGCACTGTTGTTAAACTCTGCGAACCCTCGCCTGCTGTACGAGGAGATCTCGAGGCGAGAGAAAGACCCCGGCTGGATTTTAATCGAACGCTGCGCGACGTCTACTAGTATACCCGGCTGTCAGCGGCCTGTCTGATCCGTCCATCATTCTAGACCGCGTGCAAGGCCAGCGTTCCAGCCCGGCTCGAACGAATTCCGCCTCGCCAGGCGATTGACTGCCGGCCGAGCGGTCGATGGGTTCGCCGGCTGGCTGGTCGTGCGTCGCGCGTTCGAGGTCCTTGGCACCGTTGTCGTGCCTCTTGGTCTGCCTGCGTTGCTCATAAGCGAGGTCATTATCTTCGTTCATGTCCTGCGTTGCTTTGTCTTTCGTCCGTGTCAAGAACGAGGTCAAGAAGGAGCGTTCATGCGGGGGGAGTGAAAAGGGGGGTGGGACGACTTTTCACAAGCGCCAATCGAAGACCGAGCGCCCTTGCGTAGGAGCGGTTGCTGCGCAGTGGATTCAGGCCGTGCGCGGTACGCGGG
Organism: Aurantiochytrium sp. KH105; assembly: GCA_003116975.1. NCBI lineage: Eukaryota > Bigyra > Thraustochytrida > Thraustochytriidae > Aurantiochytrium > Aurantiochytrium sp. KH105. The sequence goes on from BGKB01000044.1 coordinate 804,481, forward strand.
GACGTGATGAGCGACGCGTCGCAAACCCTGGCGGCCTCGCGTGCGTCTCGTCCCGCTGGTCTGAAGTATCCTGAAGACTCGCCGGGGACCCGTGTGATATTTTTTGCGTGCATGCCTCGCATCATCGCAAGGCTAGCAGGCCCTAGAGGTGATTCCTCGGAACTCGCGCCTGGCTTCCTGACGGCCGTCAGGAAGGCGGTCCTCGCCGCGACTCGCTTCGTATGAGTGACGAAGAAGAGTCGAGCCTCCAGTAGTTGGGGCGATGGGATATTAGCAAGGGCAGGTATACTAACCACTACGCAGGTAAGTACCCGCACACGCAGTCAGGTGGCCGACGGGGCTGCTGTGAACCCACCGGCCTTCGACTGGCTAACTGGATGGCTGGCTGGCGGACGACCCAACGAAAGAAACGAAAGACCCAACCTGGCTGTTTCTAACTGACCTGAGTATCCCCGAGAGATCTTGATGCTTGTGAAGAACCGAAGCGCCAGCGAACACGCGAGCAAGCGTCTTGATCGATCGATCGATCGATCGATCGACTTATCCATCAGTTGACCAGTCGACACGCAGCCGACAGTTTTGACGCAATTGCCTGCCGATCTTGGCCGGCTGGTACGCAGCACGGAAGCGTCCGCTGCCGCTGGCGGGGTGAGGCGACAAAAAACTGACCGCTCGAGTGGCTTAAATCGTCCTGGCTACGGTATCAGCCACACCTTCGGCATCGCGAATCATCTCTGGCTGGCTCGGATCGTTACGGCTGCGGTATTGGCATCGCCGCAGTGAGGGAAGGAAGAAGGTGCAGCATCACCTTGAAGGGCGAAGTGCTATATGTATCGTTTGCGCACGTTGGCAGAACTCGTGCTGGCTGCCAGCTAAGCGTCGAGGTGCAATAAAAAGCAGGAGCGTCCAAGTCGCCGTGCTTGATTGGACAAATCCATCGATCGGTGGAAGACGCCAGTGACGGCGCGACCTCGGCCGCATCGAGGCGAGCCAAGACGAGACGCGTTGCGACGAACTGCGCGCAACCTTGGGGCTTCCGGACGCTTCTTGACGCGGAAAGGTGGGTGCGACGTAGAAAGGTGGGTGATACGAGCAATCAAGGCTTTCAGCTGTCGCATCGCCTCGCGGCGCAATGCTTCACAGTTGTCCGACGGCCGTGCTCGTAGAGCGAGGCGTAGAGCCTCGGGAAGGCCGGAGAGTTCGGCTGGCTGGCTGGCTGGCTGGCTGGCTGGCTGGCTGACTGTGCAGCTGGCTGACTGGCTGACTGGCTGGCTGTATCGACGCGGTGCGAATTGCCCGAGCCCAAGCCTCTGCTGGATGCCGTTGTTTCGCTTGGCGAAACGAAATGCAGGAAGGGAGAGAACTCGTCCTCGAGATGCCGAACGTTGACTCGGATTCCTCGCGGATCGCGTCACGCGACTGCGACCAGCCAGGCGACTCGCATCGTTCGGGACGGCCAGCACGGGACGCCTCGCAAAGTTTTGATCCGCCAGGCGTTTCACTAAACGGGCTACATACTTTTCAGACGATCGTTTTCCATGGCCGCAAGCCTTTGTCGGGCTTCTTTACTCGCTTCCCTCGGCCGAAACTGGCCGGCGATGTGAGTGTCACAGCGACCGTGCGTCCACCGCAGCTGCAGTAGGTCAAGAAGGCTCGCGAAAGTTACGCTGTGGCCCACTGTGAGGGAAAACTCACAGTCAAAGGAGAAGCGGGCTGAGGGGGACGCTTCGTCCGAGGAGCGGAGTCCGAGTGACCCACGCGTCCGTCTTTCACGTCACGTCTCATCACGCGGCACGACTTCCTTTCATGCTTGCTTTCCTGTGCCGCGCCTCGCCGAGGCCGCTTGTCGCTCGCGCGCGGCCGCGTGCTCGAGCCCGGATGCGGATCGACAGATACAGATAGATACCGCGCAGTCAGCCAGCCTGCAGGGGAGCGAGCGGTCGGGTTGGTCCAACACACGCGCGCGGGGCCGCCTCAAGGATCGGTCAAAGGCCAGCTGTTCGACGCCAAGCTGCTGGCTTATTTTCCCTCCAAGCCCGTTCCTCCTTCCTTTGTCCGTCGCGAACGCCTCTGGCCCTCGCACGCGCACGAACAAGCGCGGGGACCCCACCGCCGCCCTCTCTCGCTCCCCTTTTTCCCGCCCTCCCTCGTCGACCCGCGGGCCGCCACTGCCGCCACCTCTGTCTGCCGGCGGCGTTGGGGGATGGATGGACGGGTTGAAATGGGATGAACGCGCGGAAGACGCGGAGGCGAAGGGAATGCCAAGACCGCAAGCGACCCGTTGCCCCGATCCTTCCATGCACCCTGGCCATTCTTTCGACCCCTGACATCCGCCAGGCCGCCGCACCGCCAGACGATGGCGAAGGACCGATTGATGGATCGATCCATCGTACGGTACGAAGCAACGCGCGCACGAAACGAAGGAAGGGAGGGAGGAAGGGAAGATTTCCAGGATGGTGGCGCCAGCTCGCTCGCCTGTTTGCCTGCCTGCCTGCCCATGATGATCACGCGAGATCTGTCTATCTTGAAGAGCGACGCAAGATCGAGACCGTGGCCGGGACGCATCGCGGCCAGGACGAGCGGAGGAAGGCTCCGACACCGTGATCATTGCGATGCGCCCCCCTCTAACGGGGCCCGCACGGTACGGTGCTCGTGCATGCGGCTGCGGCGCCCTACCTTGGCAGCAGCCAGCAGCTGCAGCAGCGTGGCAGCAGCGCAGCTGTAGCTACACAGCACGGCGCTACATCGCGTCGCGCAGCACGGCCGAGCGCGAAAGACCCGCCCTCTTGAACTTGAACCAACTCGTCCCACCTTGCGACGCGACGCGACCGAACCCGCCGCAACCGACGCGACGCGGCCGGCAAGGCAAGACAAGACAAGGCAAGTCAAGTCAAGGCGAGGCAAGGCGAGGAAATGGAAAGAGGGAAGGACGGAAGCCCCGCGATGTGGATCTTGAGAAGGCGCGCCGCACCGGCCATGACGACGGGAAAGGCCGCCATGCCTCCTCGCCCGGCCATACCATGTCGAGCCGTGTCAAGCGGTGCGGGCGAGGCGAGACGAGACGAGAGACGAGAAGACCTCGCGTTCGAAGCCCTGGCCGCCGCGGCACGATCGATCGATCGATCGATCGATCGATTGATCGACGCGTGCAGTCGCACCTTCCCGACTGTGAGCCGCGGCCGTCTGCGACGTGCGGCTTCGAGTAGCTTCACTGTCAGTTAGCCGGCAGCGGCACGCGACTGCGAGCGGCGGCGGTGAAAGACGCGCGCGAGCAGACCAGAGCAGGGAGGGAGGGAAGGAGGGAGGGAGAGGAAGTTTAGAGGGATAGAGGGCGCCGCACTCGTTCCGCGGCACCCGTGCGGTCGGTTGGCTGTGGCAGTGGCGCGCGGCAACGACCCGGCTCCCGCGGCGCCGCCCCTGTCGCGGCTTCTGCGCGTGCGCACGCGAAGCGGCGGCCGGACGGAGGCGGAGGCGGAGGCGGAGGCGGAGGCGGAGGAGGACCACGGGAAGGGGCCAGGGGAGGTCCTCCTCCGCGGGAAGGGGCTAGGGAACGCGAGGCGAGGCGAGGCGCAGCGAAGGCGACGGGCGCGGCGGCGGCTTCACAAGGCGGGCGGAGGTGTCGGAGCGGGCGAGGGGTATCCACCCCGATCTGTCGGAGAGGTCTTTCCCAAAGAAGCGCGTCCCACCCGGCGGAGCCCCGAGCCCCCGCAGCGCGTGAGTGTGGGGAGGAAAGTCGAAGGGTTGCGCGAGGCGTGCAGAGAGGAAGAAGAAAGACGCCAGGGAAGAACAGGCAGAAAGAAAGAAAGAAAGAAAGAAAGAAAGAAAGAAAGAAAGAAAGAAAGAAAGAAAGAAAGAAAGAAAGAAAGAAAAAGGCCGCCTCGGACACAAAGAAGGCAAGGCGAGAGGCGCCATTGCTCGCGGGGATCGCCTCGATTCCGCACGAGTTGCCGGGCTTAGTTGGGTCGGCCGGCTGGCTGGCAGCCGCGAGGAGGCGGAGGCGCAAGCTGGAGCAAGCAAGCCCCAAAGCAAGGGGGCTTCTTGCGCCATCCCGTCTCGACGGGAGCTCGATTCGGCTTGAGACTCGGCCTGACGTGGCTTGGCTTGGCTCGAGAGCGCCGCGAGCCAACACACGAATCACGCCGCGCGTCGCTCTTGCGCGCGTTTGCTCGGCTTCGACCAGCGCCCCGCGAGGCGCAGCACGCAAGACGCAGCCAGCCGCCAGCCAGCCAGGTCGATGGTGATCACGATGCTGGCAGTGAGTGCCTGGCGGACGTCGAGGCAGGCACGCAGTTCGAGCGAGCGTCGCAAAGATCAGCCAGCCTCCAGGCCTTGCTTCCACGCTGGTAGAGGAAAAAGAGCCTATCTTGCGGCGGGTGCGGCAGGAATGGATGCACCGCATGTGTATGCGCGCTTCCATGCTGTGGCCGCTGTCTAATGAATAAAACAAAATAAAACACACTACGCCCTGCCGTCTTCCTTCCTCCCTCTTCCCCCTTCTCTTGCCTCGCCTCGCCTTGTGTTCTTCCTTGCTCCCTTCGAGTCGAGTCGAGTCGAGTCGAGTCGAGTCGAGTCGCTTCCTGCGTCCTCCACGTCACGATGCGCGCGACGCGACACCATGCACGCGACGGCGCGAAAGACCGTGTTGGAAGGAACGAACGCCGGTCCTTCCCGCCTCTTTCCCGCCCCTTTCCTTGCGGCCAGCCAGCTGGCCTCCCTCCCTCCTTCCCTCCCTCCCTCCCTTCCTCCTCCTTCTGCGCCACGATCAATGAGGGCGATGCCATGCCATACCGAGCCATGCTGTGCCGTGCCGCGCTGTGCCGTGCCGTGCCGCGCCGTCCAGCCATCTGCCTGAACCTCCCGGGGCGGGCGGCGGTGCTGGGCCCTCCCGATTCCCGAACCAGGGCCGGCTGGACCGGGACGCGGGCGAGCGAGCAATGGCCGACAGGCCGTCTGGAAACGTTCTCGCGCGCAGCAACAGCAACCTTTTTGGCAACAGCAACAGCAACAGCAATAGCAACAGCAACAGCAATAGCAATAGCAACTGCGGCAGCGACAACAGTAAAGCGTCGCAGCGCATCACAAGTGCTTGCTCGCTTTCCTTTCCGCCGCGTCTTTCGCGTCTTTCGCCCGAGCCTCCGCTCCCTCGCGCTTTCAGCAGCGTCACTGATCCCCGGAAGGAATTTTGTTCTTATCAGAAGCCAGGCAAGCAAGCCCAGCCCAGCCCAGCCCAGCCAAACCAAGCCAAGCCAGGCCAAGCCCAGGCCGGCCACTCCCACGCGCTCGCCTCGCTCCCACGCGCTCGCCTCCCACCATAGTTCAGGCGCGCCTGGGTTAGATTGGAACCGTGCGCATCGATCGGCCTTTCGCCAGCGGCGGCCAGTATATACCAGTAAGAAGTACGTGCGACTGTGAGACAGACGCTGACTGCAGAGAGAAAGAAGAACCATCCATGAGTCGCTCCCTCCCTCCCTCCCCCCCTCCGTATACATACTCTCTCTCGCCTCGCCTCGCCCCCGCACGCTCGGAGAAAGCGAGAGCAACAAGAGCACGCAAGCCAGCCACCTGGCCAGCAAGCTAGCTAGCTTGTTGCATTTTAAGGCCGAGGAACCTTGCGAGGGCACCTTTCGGTCGATCGATCGGCCAGTCAGACAGCCGCCGCCGCCATTGCCACTCCCCGCGTCGAACGAAAGAATCAGTTCCGGCCGCGAAGACGAGATGAGACGAAGCGAGGCGTCGCGTCGCGTCGCGTCGCGTAGCGAACGAAGCGGGAAAGTCAAGCCAACTTGCGTCAAACCAAGCCGACGGGCTGTTTTCAACAAGCAGCTGCGAGTCATCCATCCGGAGTTGCTTTTCCGCGAGAAGGTAAGGCAAGGCAAGGCCGCGAGCGCGAACGGAAACATTCATCTATCCATCCATCCATCCACCCATCCATCGAGCGCGTCCATCGGTTCGCCAGTTCCTCCTGCGGTCTGTCTGAATCGGCTCGCTCGCTCTCCAACCTCTCGCCGACCCGCCATAAAACGCTCCTCAGCTCGCCCGCACGGCCGACGCGCGACGCGGAGCCAGCGGAGAGAGAGAGGAAAAGGGGGCTCGAGGGACTCGAGGCAGGCAGGAACTGGGGCCCGCAGCAGCTGCAGCTGAGGGGAAGGCGAGAGGGAGGAAAAGGGGAGGGGAGGAAGAGAGAAAGACAGGCAGGCAGGCAGCCAGTCGGCGGGGAGGCGGCTTGAAAGACCCGCGAGTCAGGACTCTCCGTCTCGGACACTCCGCCTTTTTTCGAGTCGGGGTCGGGCGCGCTGCACCGCCCTGACAGTGAGGTGCACTGCCAACCGCCGCTCGCTCGCACCACCTCCCTCCCCCCCTCCCTCCCTCCCTCGCACGCACGCGCACGCGCGAACACTGCCCCCGGCACCAACCCACCTGCACGCCTCGCCTCGCCTCGCGTCGCGCGGGTCGGTCGAGCCAGGCGACGGAAAGGAAAGAAAGAAAGGAAAGAAAAGAGGTTTCGTTTTTCGAGTTCGTCGTTTTCGTGCGTGGACGGCGAGCGAGTAAATTCTGAAGAGGCGAGGCGCCCGACCCAGGAGAGCAGACCCGAACCCGAACCCGAAACCTGCTCTTCCGAGCCCGATCCCGAGGCCGAGGCCGAGGCCGAACCAGCGAGAGAGAGACAGAGAGAGAGAGCGACCAAGCAAGTGCGACGTCGCGGCAGCAAACTGGAAACGAGGCCCTGCCGCAGCGAGCTGGCCAGCAGCAGCACGAGCAGAAGCAGGAGCAGGAGCAGGAGCGAGAGCACGAAAGAGACGCCGCCGATAACGATGACCAGGTACTGTGGCTTCAGCATTCCGTCGAGGAGACGCGCGAGAAGCACCTCGGCCAGCTCGCAAGCCCAGCCGCTGGCCGCGCCGGCAGCAGGCCGGGCCGGGGCGGAAACCATCCCGAAGAGACGCACGTTGCGCGCAAGGAGAAGCACGCAAGAGGCTATTGCAGAGCTCCGTATTGACGACCTGAACCCGGCCAAACCTGCCAGCGACGACGCCAAGGCCTCGCTCGGCGCGGGGCCCCACGCTCGCTCCGCGCCGCCTGAGGTCATCACGCCGCGGAGACCACGAGCCAACCACCCGCAGCCCCGATCATCGCCGCGCCGCAGCGCGACGCAACCGGACCTGACCGAAGTCTACCAGCTCGCAAAGACCTTTTGCAACGAGTTCGAGCGCCTTCAGCAACCCGATCACTCGCCAAGGCCCGCGCGCCAAGCCCTGGCAGACAGGAGCGCGCATCGGGTGCTCTCAGACGCTGAATTGAGCCCGCGCACGCCGTTGTCACAACGCCGAGGCGGACTCGTGCCGCGGCCGCCTTCGCCGCGAGACCGTGCGACGCCTCGCAACCAAATGCGCGCACGCTGGGTGCGCGCTGTAAATGACCCAGCTGGAGGGGGCGGGCCCGATGCCGCCATGCACGCGAGTTCCTCAGCGAGCTCTCACTCCGCGAACCTCGACGCTCTCTGGAGCCCGAACAGCTCCGCAACCGCGGCATCGTTCTCGTTCTCCCTTCCGCATGCAGATCAAAACAGGCAGCCTAACCTGTATCGTCCGCGTTCCATGACGTACATGGCGTCCAAGGAGTCTTCCTTGATTTGACTGATTGACTGACTGCAAGGGCATGCATGCCATACATAATTGCCTGCACACTGCGCGCTGTGCTGACCCCTCTGTGACCCTGCGTGTTTACTTTTACTTTGTTTTCATTGCTTTCCTTACTTACTTACGATAGACGAGATGATAATACTGCTACAATACACCTTTCAAATGCCATCTTTCTTTCTTTCTTGCCTGCTTGTTCGTTTCCTTTCTTGCTTGCTTGCTTTTGCTTGCCCTACAGACGAAGACGAACCGAGTCAAGCCTCCTCGCTTGCTTGCTTGCTTGTGTCTTTGCCTTCCTTACTTATTGCCTTGCTGACCAAGGCTACGATCCGAAGAGAAGAAGCCTCGACAAAAGTAATCCATCCGCTTCTTTGTAGTATCGACAAGAATATTGGCAATGCCGGGCAAAAGAGTCCTTGTCCTGAAGCGGCCCAGCAAGAAGCCCGTTAGCCTAGCCTAGCCTAGCCTAGCCTAGCCAAGTCAAACCAAGCTAGTTTGCATTTTTCATTGCGAGCAAGCCTATCTATGACTCGACGGCATCGCCTTCCATAGCATCATCCCCATCCCCCTCGTGCTCGATCTGCTCAAGCAACAGCTTCAGCGTATCCTTTTGCTGCTCGAGGTTGCGAAGACGCGCCGCAAGCTCGAGTTCCTGTCTCTCTAGCAACGCCTTGGTGGCCAAGACTGACTTTGCGCGACTCGCGCGCACATAATCCTCGTCGTGCTGGCGCACCTTGGCGAGGGCATCACCAATCATTCGATTCCGAATTGCAGATCGAATTCGTTGCCGCTGATCCTCGTCCATGGGCGGCTCGTGCAGCACAAACTGCCGGCCCCGACACACAAAGGGCGGCGCCTTCACCTCCACGCGCCCCGAGGGCTGCGGCGCCTGTGCCGGCTGTTGTGCGTGTGCCTGGTGCTGGTGTGTCGCGTTTCCCGCACCTGCCGTCGCCGTCGTCGCCGTCGAGATCGCCGACGGCGTCACCGATCTGCTCGCGCCCGCCGCGCTCGCAGTTCCTGCGCCCGCCGAGCCCGCCAGCGCGCCGCCCGTCTCCGCGCCGCCCGCGGCCTGAGGGCGCCCCGCGACGCCCATCTTGCGCCGCTCGCGTGCGTGCTTGCTTGCTTGCTTGCTGGCTGGCCGGCCGGCCGGCTGCGGCGGCCTGGCGCGGCCGAGGGGCGAGCGGGTTTCGATCTCCTCTTGCGCAGCGGGCGCGCGCTGCAGCGCCTGCGCACCGGCGGCCGCGCTCCGTCGAGTCTGCAGCCGCAGCCGCCGCCACGACGCCCGAGCTTGGTTTGGTTTCTCCAAAAAAATCGAAAAAAAATCGAAAAAAATCGGAAAAAATAAAAATCAAAAAAAATTCAAGAGGGATTTTCCCATCGGCGCTTCTGCAACTTTGGGAAGGAGTGGAGGGTCGAGAAGGCTGGGAAGAGTCAACGGCTACTTCTTGGTGGAGAGGACGAGCGGCGCGTGCGTGCCCAGCGAGCGCGCATGATGGTGATCTTGGCTGGAGGGAGGGAGTCTCGTCGCGACGAGTATGCGACCAGAACGAAAGGGTCGGTCGGGTGAGCGCGCGAGGGCGGTCGACCACGAGGCAAGGAAGTTAGGACGATGGAGGGCGACCGGGAAGCCATGCTGCAGGTCATCCTCGAAAGGCATGGGGATCTGATCTCCGACAGCGAGGAGGAAGACGCCATCGTAGGCTTGCAAGACGTCGATGTCCTAAGCGACGGTAGCGGTCTCACCTCTGAGGCTTCCAGCAATGGAGAAGAAGAAGACGATGATGACGAGGAAGACGACGATGACGATGACGAAAGCGAGGACTTGTCGTCCGAAAGCGAAGCAGAAGCGGAGGAGGACGAAAATGCTGCTCTCATTCCGCAGAATGATCCAGGCGAACCTATTGGCGCGGGCTGGGCACGGTACATGGACCCCAACTCTGGTTACGAGTACTATTTCAACCATGTCTCGGGAGCCTCGCAGTGGTTTCGACCGCAGCTCTCGCGAAGCGCAGCTGTCCAGCCAATCCCGTCCGGCGCCAGCGTTACGCCAAAGCGCAGACGAGGACGATCGACGCCTTCAAAATCTGATATAGAGTGGAACCAGAACCTCGATGACTCGGACGCGAGCTCCAACAGCGGAGACGACGGCCAAAGTGACGACGAGGACATCGAAGCTGACGAGGATAGTGACTTGATTCGGGGCAAAGATGATGTTGTACGCGCCGTCAATTTTTACGTGTGGTCGAGCATCTTCCATATCGTTTGTATCGAAGGACCGGCAGTCGCTTTTGAAGCCTTTTTCCGAGGCTTGTATCTCGTTTTCATGGGATTCGTCTTGTCTCTCGCGCAACAGCCATACGAGCTTGGCCGTGGACGTTTGAAGCAGGGTCTGCACATGCTAGTAGCACTTCCTCTTCTTCTCGTGCCAGGCTCTTTGCTCCTTGCGTACAAGGACCTGCTCTATGCATGGCGCGACGGACGGCTCGCGCGTAGCGCACATGTTGACGACTGGAGACTTGGTGCACTTCCGACTCTTGCGGGCCCTCTTAAAGCCGACGCATTCCATGTCGTCCAGCTCGGTCAAGGTGCGCACGCAAGAAAGTGACCATCGAAGAATTTATCGCCCGACCGTACCTCTTCCTTTTTTTTTTTGCGAGAGCATACGTTCTCCTAAGCGACTCCATGCCTAGTAACTAGACAAGAATGTGAAATACGACACCGATCTTCTTGATGATATGTAAGATAATTCGCGACCCTTTTTTCAGCCCGAACCTAAGTGCATCACTGCGTGAAAATCACGCATCTTACTTTTTCTGATCAAGAGTCCAACAAACATTTCTTCAATTTCAATGGCAATAGGGGGCCAAAGCGTGATTCCAGAGCTCTGAACACGCGTGCTCAAAAACCGGATACGGAGAGACCAATCTTCGGGCGCTTCTACGAACAGCACAAGATGATATTTGTAGACCCTTATACTCGTTCTCCTGCACGGTATGCCCAAATGAATGAAGCCGCACACAAAGATGACTGAAGCCGACTTGGCTTTGGCCTCGCCCACATGAGAGAGACTTGCTAAAAAGATCGGGATGGTAATAAAGACATTGAGTTTGTTTCTATGGAGAGTCACTGGCATTGTGGACATGGATGGCCGCGGGAAACTGATAAATTGTGTTGCAAATCGATACAGGAGGGCGGTCCCCCGAGCCACAAATGTACTGCAACTCACAAAAGGTTCGCTTCAGCTCATGACATGCGCCCAGGTACGCTCCACGACCGACACGGCACAAAATGTTCTCTGTCAGCAGTGCTTGGTCGTCGACGGTTGGAATAGGATCGCCGCGAGGAATAATGTTCACGGCAAAGGCGTCGAGCATGCTCTGATTAAAGCCAAACTTCAGACTTGAGAGCACCGAGTTCGGACCAGAAATTCCAATCGCCGGGACACTCTCCGCCGCGCCAACAAGCATGGCAATCCCGCCACCAAGAGAGTGGCCAGTGATGGCCACGAAAGCATCTGGGTTCTTGGCCCGCAGAGCGCGTACAAAGTTCGTCAGGTCTGCCTGATAACTCAGCTGATTCGACGGCGCCGTCTCCAGCACGTTCATATACTTGATGAGTGAAGGTATCACAGAGTTCCACACCGCCCCAAAGGGCAACACAAACCGCAGCCACTGAAAGAGCATAGCTGGAAACCAGATTTGCATATCGGACAAAAGATCGTACGTGTTGATCGTTCCTCGCACCGTCACAAGAAAGACCTCACGATCCCCGCCATCACCACCTGCTGCTCGCGACGGAATATGCAGCAGCTTGAATACCGCAGACGAAAGCCGCGGCGCAGCATACTGGTCATACTTGTCCGGGGGAATATATCGCACAGCGTTGGGGCCAAACCAGCGATCAAGCTGTTGCTGCGAAGTCTGAGCGTGCGAGTACGCGAGGTCAGAGAGAAAAACAAAGTCCAGTGTCGTCAGCTTGGCTTCTGCAATCGCCGCAAAGTGCCCCGTCTCCCCGCCACCTTGCTGCATATCTCCAGGCATCGTTGCCGACACAAACCCGGGCTCATCCTTCCCAGCATAAAGCGTATCGAAAAGCGTGCATACTGGGTACATGAAGCCCACCTTGCTCCGCGAGGGCGCCGGGACAACGTGCGTTCTATGCGTGGCGTTACCATGCAGAGGGATCCCCTGGTAGTCCGAGAGCGTTGTGTCCTGATCGACACTGAAACCAACCAGGACAATCATGGCAATAACTGCGAGTGCAAAGCTGCCCATCCAAAAAGTGCGAATCTGCTGCTGAGCCATGCGCGTGAGCACCAAATGAACGCGCCGCGCACCACTCCCGGATCGTCCCGCCTGAGCTTGGCCTTGCATGCCGGTTCTGAGGCGCGAGCTTTCGTCGCGCTCATCGCCTGCGTCCAGTCGGATGGATGACAGAGAGGAGGAAAATGAGCGTCTGTCGAGACTGCGAAGGCCCATGCCAGGTCCGGGGGATCCGGCTTCCTCCATGGCCTTGATCGCGGCGTCGACCTGATCCTCGTTCTCCTCGATAAAGTCAAAGAGCGGGAGCTCGAGAGAGTTGACAGCCTTGGGGCCAAAGTTTTCTACCAAACTTGGCACGTTAAAAACAAATCGCTGGATCGAGAGACAGCACGCCACCGCAAAAAATGCAGCATAGCCACCTACGCCAAGTTGCGAAAATCCATACATGGGTATGCCGACAAAAATAGCAAAGGTGAAGATCACCAAAAGGATGGCGACCCAAATCTTGGGCTCTGCGTACACGAAGCGACTTTCACGCATCGCTTTCATCCGCTGCCAGTCGTCAATATCGATACGCTGAGGCGAGTGATTGCTCATTGAAGTGAGAGAGCTATCAGCCTCCTCGGAAGGGTTGTCTTCGATTTCTTCCAGCGCCACGTGGTCTGGATCGGCGCTTTCCGCGCTCTGGCCTTCGTTGCGATCAGAAACGACTTCCACATCCTCAAAAGGGTTCGTAGATAATGCTGCCGAAGATTGAGACGCAACAAGCCTAGAGTCGCCCGTGTTGCTTGCAGAGGAGTTCTCGGCCTCGACTTGAGCGGTCGCTCTTGTTGCAGACCTTGCCCTTGCTCCGTACATGGTCCAAAGAGGAAGAGAAAAGTACTGCCCCGCAGACGGATTGCCGGGTCCCAAAGACCCACGTTTGAATTCTTGCATCCAGGCGAGATTGTGACCGATCCACGTAATAAAGATGGCAAAGGAGACAAGACCTGCGAGAATGACGAGAATGGTCGGGATGAAGCTCGAATACACGAGGTAGCCCACAACGACAAGCCACACGAGAAAGGAAGAGAGCATGACGCAAGCAAAGGAGCTCTTTACGGCACTTTTGCTGATGGTCCCTCGAAAGCGCGAGCGCGAGAGACAGCAGAGAAAAAGTACAGAAAAGTCCTGGCGGCTCAGTACGGGGCGCGGCTTGAGAACGGTATCAATGTTCCACAGGCGACGTGGCTGGACAGGATAATAGAACCACTGAGCAAATGAGCCAAGTCGATCCTTTTTCTTCAAATGCGCAAGCACCTTGGCTTCATCGAGCGCCTCTCCCGCAAACGCTGGGTCCATGCCCGGATAATAAGTGAAGGCGAAGCGTTGCCGCAGACGGTGCCGCAATAGATAGAAAAAGGCGTGCCGCAGCGTCCGTGCCTCATCGACACAGTTTTGCATAATTTTGAGGCACGAATAGATCTCGATCCACACCGTATACAACATGGTGAGACCAAAGAGAACGAGGGAGCACCAGAGCGCCGCGAGCAGAGCGTTTGTGATGGGCGAGACGGAACGAAGCAAAAAACTCACGGCAAAGGTCCCGAGCGGCACAAAGAGAATAGCCGTGAGAATGAACCAGTCTCGCACAACTGGTCCTACAAGAGTCATGGTGTTGATGAACTCAAAGTCATTCCAAATGTCGCTAAAGTAGCCAATCACAAATGTCGACATGATCGACAGGCTCTCCACGAACGAAGGCATCGCGAGCAAGGTCATGAGCGTCGCAAGTCTCTCCTCTGTGTCATTGACGCTGCGAATGCCGACCAGAAATACACCAAGGCCGTACTGCACAGGCACAAGGATGCAAAACACGACCGTCGCACCCACGAGAAAAAGCACCACGTAGACGTAGAGAAACTTGAGGAAAAAGACCCAGCCACCATACATGGACGCCCTTTTCACGCTGAGAACGACTTTGCGGTGCCGTTTGCGTTTGCGCCCCCCTTCGTTTATACCGGTCTGCTCTGCGTCATTATCATCACTGTCCTCGGCATACGCTGCATCAAAAATCAGCTGGTGTCGCATTCCGTTGAGTACGACCTGATTTCCATGTCGGAAAAGAGAAGATCGCAATGTAAAGTGATCAAGCAAGTCGAAGCGCGGTTGTTCTTGTTCCTCTGCGTCTCTCGCACGCACGCCCCCGGTTGTCGTCGCTGCACTGCTACCCTCTGGCACATTTGTCTCTTCACGATGTCCTCTGCGACGCCTTGCGCCATCTTGAGCGTGTCGAGGCCGGCCGCGCTTCGCCCTTGAACCAGCGCGCGATAGACTTGCGCCTTCATCGGCGGTGTCGTAAAAGGAACTCCCTGAAGCATCTTCCGAATCAGCGCGGGCTCGTTCGTACCCGGAGAACTCCTGACCGGCCTCGTACGCCTCAACGGCGCGCTCGACTTCGTCTTCGAGGGCGTCATCATCGAGCAGTCGACGTTCGCCGAAGCGGTCCTCGCCCGCGCCGTCAGCATAGACGTCCGGTGAAGAGCTATGGCTCCATCCGCGCTGGGGTCTCGTGCGCGGCTCGTGGTTGTGAGCTGCGGCACCCTGCGACCCATCCGAGTGATGGTCCGCCATGGCGAGCCTGCCTCTGCGCTACGCCCGAGCGGGCGACCGAGCAATCCAGGCACGCCAGCGGGCCGCCTTTCCTCGTCTCAGCCCCGAACGACCGCGCCGCGCAGCCTGGGCCGTGCGCGCGCCGGCCGTCGTGAGACTCGAGATTTGCTGATGGTCCTGGCCGGCGAATCCTATCTTCTCCCTTCCTTGTGGGTAGGGAGGCGGGAATCTCCACTTGTGGCGCCATTCCCGACTATCCGCGCGCGCGGTCTGCACTTGCCGCCGCTTTGTTCCACTTTCCCGGATCCATGTTGGGACGAGCCGCCGCAGGCGCACTTGCGGCCGCGCATACCCCACTTGCGGCCGCGCATAACCCACTTGCGCGGCGGGAAGTCCGCAGTGCTGGCCGGGCGGGCGCAGGAAAGGCGAGCAGGGCAGAGCAAAGAGCAGAGCAGCGCGAGCAGAGCAGGAACAAGGAGGCCGCGCCCGCGACGGACGACTCGCGCGCAGACGCGGGCGGGGGGGCGGGCGAGCTGCGCGTGGAGGCGCGGCGGGCGGAGGCGCGCGCGCGGCCCAAGTCGTGGCACCGAGCGCCCCGCGGCGGCCCGGCGCGGCGCGCGCCGGGAGGCGCTGGGCGCAGATTGGACAAGTCGGGTTTAAATTTCCCTTCCCTTCCCTTGCCTTCACGACCTCCCGAGCGCGCGACGCGAGGGAGAAGAAGAGGGCCGAGCCGAGGCGGGCCCGGGGGCGCGGCGAGGAGAAGATCGACGAGCAGAGGCGGGCGTAAACGATTCCTGGATCCACAATGTCTGGAGACGCGCACAAGACCGAGACGGATGACCTCGGGGAAGGTCTCCTCATTGACGGCGACGATGACCTCCTCGACTACTTTCTGGGCAACGAGGGCGGTGGAGATGGCATCGACCTTGACTTGAAAGGCCTTCCGCCACTTAGCATGGACGAAGTCAATGATGGCATGGCAGGCCTGCTGCGTGGCGAGGGGTCTGGGGCGAGCCTCTCTGCCGAGGGCGGATTCGACCCTTCCTTCGGAGCAGGCCCGTACGCTTCTCAGCAGCAACATCAGCAGCAACAGCAACAGCAGCAGGCCCCGCTGCATGGTCAAGCACAGGCACAGACTCAGGGTCAGCAACATGCTTCCTCACACCAAGGCACAGGTGGACCTCAGGGGGCCAGCTCCATGTCTGCGGCGACCATGTCGTCGATGCCATACAGTAGCCCTCCGATGTCGTCACAGCCGACAGCTGCTTCCTGGGCCTCACAGCAACAGCAGCAACACCAACAGCAACGGACAGCGGCGTCATGGAATCAGGGCGGCGGCCAGCAGGCCCCAATGGCATCCTCAGCTTACAGGCCCGGATACCCTGGTAGCAGCGGCCTCGGCGCAAGGCAAGCTCCGGTTTCGATGCGAGGTATGACTGGCGCATCGGGACGTGGTGCGCGTCAGTTTGTCCCTGGACAGTCTCCAGGAAGCCGTGGAGCGACGCCTGCAGCCATGAATTCAGCTGCCGCCGCATCCGCGGCTACAGCCGCGTCATTGGGCTCGTCAACGATGCACCCGTCGGCCGCTTCTGCAGCGCCAACGGCAAGCGCGGGGGCGCCTGGGCGGCGACCTGCCACTGTAGGCCCTGGACCTGCGGGTAGACAAGGGCCAGGCATGCACATCAAGGAAGAGACAAAAGTGCCAACCGGTGCGCGGGGTGCCTCTGGAACTGCCACTGCTGCCGCCGTCGCTGCTGCCTCTTCCGCCTCGAACGCTAGCGCGACTCGTAAAGCAGATACTGGATCGAACAGTAGCGGCGAAGCGAAGCCAGGCGCGTCGGAAGAAGAGCAGGAGCGGCACAGACGGCGTTTGGAACGGAATCGCGAGTCGGCGCGCTTGAGTCGGCGGCGCAAGAAGGAAAATCTCGAGCTGCTAGAGAACCGCGTGTCGCGTCTGACCGCTGAGCTTGACGAGCTACGTCGGCGGCATCTCGAGGAGGCGAACCAGGCGCTGCAAGACCGCAGACAAGGTCTTCTTCGCGATCTCATGTCGCGCATGTCACAGGGCAGCATTGGCGGTGACGCTTTGCGAGGCCAGCTTCATAGCATTCTTCAAGAGACTGGACCCTCGTGTTCCGAGCGCAGAGCAATGTTGGAGCATCACTACAAGCACCTCTTTAATCTGATTCTGCCTCCCTACACAAAGTTCTTGCTCTGGATGATGAACCAGGGTGAGGGCTTTTTCCAGGACGGACCCGTGAACAAGGTCCCCGCAGATCAGTCGGGAGCTCACAATGGCAAGGGCCGCAAGGCAGACACGCGCGCGCTGTGGTCTCTTATTTGCACGGAATTGAGCTTGAGCCAGGAGCAGCAGGAAAAACTGCGCGTGAACTACAAGACACAGGACAAGGCACAGACCAGGGACGAGCGTGAGCGCCTGAGTCTTTGTACCATGTACCTTGAAAAGTTACGGAGCAACATTGCAACGCGTACCAAGGCCGTCGAGACGCATACCCATACGCTTTTCAACATTCTCTCCCCAGAGCAGGCCGTCAAGTATGTGAACTGGGTAGAAACGAACCGTGCCGAGCTCGACGCTTGCGGCGTGGGCGACGCCATGATCTTTGACCAGTTCTTAAGCGCGCAGCAAGGCAGTTCCAACAGCGGCCCAAGTGCGCTCAACGAGCCCCGATTTATGCGCGCTAAAGAAGTCCTTCTCAAGCCTGATGAGAGCATGACCCTTGAAGACCTGAACAACCTGCTGGCCATTCTCTGAGCACCCCACCCCAAAGCAATAGGTCGAAATGAGTGGTTATACATACTTTTCTATACAATAATGGAATTATTGACAGTCCATCGTCACGTGATTCCCTTGACAATGCCTTTTTTTGTCCATTGCTTGATCGAGTGCGCGCAAACAATTGCCTCTTTTCACTTCCTCCCCTCGTTACCGACTGGCAAGGGTTGGAGGTGCTTTGACTGTGAGACCATTTTCGGGACACGGGACAGGCGAGCCTTGGGCTCGTCTCACTGTTATTAGTTCGCTTCTTGCCACGAGTAACCGCAAGCGGGACAGCGAAATCGAGTGTACGAAGAGTCGACCTTTTCCTTGTTGCCGTAAATTTCAGCCTTGGTGCTCTCCGGCCGCGAGGACGCCAGAGAGAGCTTAATGATGCCCTGCGAGTTCTCACAATGCGGACACTGGGCGTCGTCGACGATGCTCTTGCTCGCCAGAGCCTCCTCTGTGGAGACGACGCGGTGCTGCTCGAAAACCTCTGCTTGCGCGCGTTCTAACTTGGCCCGGCTTTCTGGGTCCATCAGTGCCGCCTCGTCCATTTTGACGAGGTCCGCTGCCGAAAGCGTCCCGGTGATGATGTTGCGTCGCAAAGGCTCATTTGCTGCGATGCGCAGGTTGTGGAGCAAAGTGCGCATCTTTGGCTTGTAGGCATTCTGATTCTGGTGCAAATGCATGAAGAGTGCGTTCTCAATATCGAGAGCCGCTTTTCCAGCGTCAAAACGAGCCGTATCTACGTCTTGCAAGAGCGCGTTGGCCACGAGCTCGGCTGCATTCCTGCGCCAAGCCTCCATGGGAACGTGTGCCTGGCCGAGGAGTTCTTCGCCAGTAGGTTTCCAGACGCGACTTCGCGTCGCGGAGGCATTCGTCGCAGTGGCGCGCGGTGCAGACGATTGCGCTTTCCGTGTTCCCGTGGCGCTCGCAGGCGGCTCGGGGTCCGAAAGTTTGCGTCCTGTCTGCTTGCGATGAAGCATCTTCAGCTGCCATTCGTAGAGCTTGTCGACATCGACGGTGCCGACCTTGGAGATACCAGCGTCCCGTCGCGGAGCAGCGGTGGCTGTTTGTTGCGTGGTATTTTGCTTCATCGCTGCGCCATGCGCTTCCTTAACGAGCTCTTTGTGGAGAGCGCCGGACGCGACCTTTTCACGGCGATCACGCTGGTCCTTGATACGCTGGAGCTCGTCCTCCATGTCATGGCCGATTTCGGCGAGCATCTCGCGCACGAGGTCCTCTGCTGTCCTTCGCTGGCGCTTGAGTGCGCGTGTTGAGAGTACGCGAGCCTGGCTTGCGAGTGCTTGTTGCTGGTCTTGGCCCTCATTGACGCCCGAAGCGTCTCGCGCCGCGAACGCGCTGCCATAATAATGTACGAGGCAAAACGCGTGCGCCTTGCCCTCGTGCGAGCCCAGCACGCAGACCTCTTCGGAGCACCCGCGCGCCGCGCACGTGTCGGCCGCCATTCTCGTCGTTGTCGAAGCTCTCCCTTTGTGGAAATGGTTTTGCAACAGTGACTCGAGGAGGGTCACTGACTGTGAGTGGCCGAGAGCGCCTGATTGATTACCAACAGGCGGGCTCTCGTGCAGTGCGAGTGCGTGGTTCGATGAAGAAATGCGCCAACGACTTGGCTGGCGGGGAGGAAAAGAAAACCTTGCACTTGATGTCAAAGTCCAATGTTCTCTCTAATACCATGAAAAATGCTTTTGAAAGAAGGCCAGTTGCTTGATTCAACGTTTGCTTGATTCAACGTTTGCTTGATTCAACGTTTTGAGCAGAAGCAGAGTGCTGAGGCAAGCTTGAAACCAGCGAAAGAAAACGGTCGTCAAACATCCAAATAATCCCGGCTGTAAAGAAATATATATCGTTTAGTTTGGGGAGCACAAGGTCAGGAGGAAAAAATCGCGTCGCGTTATATCGCATTTGCATTCGCATTCGCATTTGCTCATCTTGGGCCTCCACCTTGCAAAGTTGGCGGGAGTCCCGGACGCTTGGGAGGGGGAGGAATGCGAGGAGGTGGACCTTGCGTGTAATCAAATACGCACACGTGCTCGTCCCAAGATGCAGAAACAATCGTGTTGGGTCGAAAGAGACTAAAGTCCAGCCCCATGACAAACTCGGAATGCTGCTGACAGCGCATCACGAGGGCGTCCTCACGGTCCATGCGCCAGAGATTGACAGACATATCATAGGAAGAGCTGGCGATAAGGTTTGCGTCATGCGGAGAGAACTTGAGCCTCCGCACAGCAAAGTCGTGGCCAGCCAAGACAGAAATGGGTTTCTGCGGATTGCGCACATCAAAGACGCGAATGGTGCGGTCCACGGAACCGCTAGCAAAGAGAAACTCGTTGTACTTGTTCCAGTCGACGGTGAGAACTTCGTTCTCGTGAGCATGGACAGTAGTCGCGCTGTGCGGCTGGTTGATGTCAAACACTTTGACGGTGCTGTCCGCAGAGCACGAAATGCAGAGGTTCGGGTGTCGAGGTGACCACTGGCAGTTATATACGCTGCCCATGTGCTCGGCAAAGGTCCGCACGGCCATGGGGGCATTTGGGTCCCAGAGCTTGATGGTACCGTCCCAACTCGCGGAAACGAAGGAGGCCTTAGTGACAAGATTCCAGTCGACCGAGGCGCACTCTTGCGTATGCTCCTTGAAATTGCGGATAGGAAAGCCGTCTGTACTGTTGAGGTCCCAGAGCTTGATGGAGCCGTCGCCGGAAGCGCTGGCGAGCTGGTTCTCGTTGGCCTCGTTCCACGAGCAATCGTATAGGCCATCCTGCGTGTCAAAGTGGCGCACGATTTGCGCGCTGCCGCCGGGGCCGACCCGCGCCACATACTGGCGTCCGTTCCCTACAATGCCAAAGTACTGCGAGGACGCCACGGCGACGAGCCCGTCGTGAAAGGGGCTAAACTCCGCGGCGTAGTTGTTGAACCCCTCGGTGCGCAGCAGGGCCACGCCGCCGCCCGCGGGGGCGCCCGGTCCGCCGGGCATACCCGGCATGATCGCCATGGTGCGTCCCGCCGTGGCCAGAACGATGCCGCGGACCTGCTTTCTTTCCACGCCCTGACCGGACTTTCCAGCTCTCCCAAGTGGCGAGGCGCGGCGCGGCGAGGCGACACCCGCGCTTTGCGCGTCTCGAGCGCAGCACAGCAGCCAGAGCACAGCCAGAGCCCGGCAGGCACGATCGAAATTTGGCTGCTGCTGCGATTGATATCTCGCCCCGCCGGCCTCGAGCTCAAGCCACGCTTACCCTTGCCGAGCCTCGCCAGCCCCGGCCGCGCGTCTCCCGCTTGCGTCCGCCTCGCGCCCGAGCAGCCCCGACCAGGCCAGGCCAGCGGGCGCGGCCTCGCTCGCAAGCTTCGCTCGTCTCCGTCTCGGAGCGCGAAGAACTGGGAATGGGCTTCTAGCCTCTGCCCTGCCCGCTGCGTCGCCTCCGGGCGCGGCAGACCCGGGAAGGAGGCCGCTCCCAGCGCGGCCGCGGCGTGCACGCGGGCGGAAGGAGCGGCGCGGGGGGCGAGGGAGCGAGGAGGAGCAGGGAGCAGGGAGGGCGATGGACGAGGCGGCGCAGAAGCGCAAGCGGCAGGCGCGCAACCGCAGGCGCGCGGACAAGAAGCGCGCCAAGAAGGTCGCGCTGTACGGCAAGACACCGGTGGCCAGGGCGCTCGAGGAGGGCAGCGACGAGGGCGGGAGCGGCGGCGAGGAGCAGCAGCAGCAGCGGCAGCGCGGAGCGGAGCAGGCGCGGGCGAGGGCCGGCGCGGAGGGCGGGAAGAAGAACAAGGCGGCCCTGTCGCTGGCGGCGAGGCTCGCGGCGAGGCAGCAGGAGGAGAAGGCCAAGGCCGCCAGGAAGAAGAAGAAGAAGACGGGCAAGAAGCACGAGCACCAGGGCGAGGGGGAAGACGAGGAGCCGAATGGCCTGAATCCCGGCAACGAGAATGGTGTCAAGAAGAAGAACAAGAAGAAGGCGGGCGGCAAGTCGGCGAAGAGCGACGATGCGGCGGCGCCGGGCACCAAAGAAGTCGAGGCAATCTGCGAGGCCGCGGGCGGCGACTTTCGTCTCGCTGGCGAACGTGCGCTGCAGTGGATCCTTGGAGGCGCGACGACCGTAGAGGACTTCATGTCCGAGTACTATGAGACCAAACCCCTGCTTGTACGCCGTAATAAGACGGGGCAAACGACCTATTTCGATGGTCTGTTGGCCAAGACGGATATTGAAAAGGCCCTGCAGGCCGGCAAGTTGCAACACAACCGAGACTTTAGCCTTACAGCGTACCGGGATGGAGCGCGCAAGACCCTCATGCACGACACAGAGGCTGTCGCGGATGCAAAAGAGGTCATGAGTCTCTTTGGCGAGACACAGGGCGCCTCGGTGCGGCTTTTGCGCCCGCAAGAACTCAGCAAGACCATCTGGAAGTTGGTGACGCTGATGGAGGGCCTCTTTGGCTGCGGCGGTGGCGCCAACGCATATCTGACGCCCAAGGGCTCGCAGGGTTTTGCGCCCCACTACGACGATATCGACGCCTTCATCCTGCAGCTTGAAGGTGCCAAGGAGTGGACCGTGTACCATCACTACGAGTCGAAGAAGAAGAAGAACGATGATGACGACGAAGAAGCAGAGGAGGAGGAGGAGGAAGAAGATGGCAAGGACGACGATGACGAAGAGGACGATGAGGAAGATGAGGGAGATGAGGACCCGGACGTTCTCTTCCCGCGGAACCCACGATACTCGAGCAAGGATTTTACCGAGGAGCAAGTAGCCAAGCACCTCAAGGTGGCGATTCACACCACGCTCGAGCCAGGCGATGTGCTCTACATTCCGCGCGGCATGGTGCACCATGCACGCTCCAAACTTCGCGAGCACTCGTTGCATGTGACGCTCTCGGTCGGGCAGCTCAACACGTGGGCCGATTTTATCCGCGAGGCACTTCCCCACGCGATCCAGCGAACGTGCATGGATGACAAGGCCCTTGACTGCGAGCCGCTGCGACGTAACTTGCCGCGCGAGCTTACTACCTTTATGGGCGTCGTGAACTCGGACCAAGAATCAGATCCACGCAGACATCAGTTTGTGGCAGAGACGATTCGGCTCATTAGCGAGCATGTCTTACAGAACATCGACTTTGATCTCATCGCTGATCGGATGGGTGTCAAGTTCCAGCACGATAGGCACCAGCCGCTCGGCGTGCTTGCAGTTCCGCAGGAGGCCTCGATGGCTGTCGAGTCTGTTGCGGATGGTCGTCCCGCAACGGAGGACGATATTCCCGAGGACGAGCTCGAGCAGATCGACGTTGACTCTCAGGTTGTCCTTGCGGCCAAGGGCGTTGGAACCCTTACCGTGGAGGGCAATGCGGCTCTTTTTTACCATTCTTGCTTGAACACGCGGACGTACCACGCGACGGACTCGCGTGGTCTTGAATTTGAGCTCGAGGACGCCGAAATGTTGGAGCAGATCCTAAACTCGGATCCATCGACCCCGCTCACTGTCGGCAAGCTCAAGCATCCTGATTCGGACGAGGACAAGTTGCGCGTCGTCCGCTTCCTCGTTCGGGAGCGTGTCCTACTGCTGTGCGACTGATCGGACCTTGCCGATGGTTGAAGAATGAACCATCGTTGCGAAGACCGGAATACGATAGAGACTTTGAATGCCCGAACGAATCGATTGACTGATTGTTGTTGTTGTTGTTGTTATTGTTGTTGTTGTCAACCTCGATGCCTAGCTTGTCTGCGGTGTGCCTTTGCGCATGCGCTGCTTATGCATTGTCAAGCCAGGTATACGACATTGTGCAGACAGGTGAAGAGCGTTGGAGAAACAAACCTCAATCTTTTCTTCGTCTCTCTTTTCCCTGGAACGATGCCGATTATCATCAACGGCGAGATCGTCCCGGATGACGGTACGTGACCTGCAGCGACGACACGGGCGCATGTGAACCTCTCCACGCTTGCGCCGCGCTCTTCCCTGCTCGCGCGCACGCGTTAGCGGTCCAACATGGCGGGTAAGGGTGGAATGGCGTGGCGTGGCGTGGCGTGGCGTGGCGTGGCGTGGCGTGGCGTGGCGCGCCGAGGTGAGGCCAAGCTCAGCGGCGGTGCGCGCCGCGACGAAAAAGACGTACAGCTTTTCTGACCATCTTTGCACGCTTCTCACGCTTGCTTACTCGTTCCTCGGGGCAATCTTATGTGCACATGTTTTTTACAGATCCCCGTGCTCAATCCATGCGGCGGTCCGGCCAGCCTGGGCCAGCAGCCTCGTCGGGCGGGCGTGGACCCACTGGCCCAGTCTCGGCAAGCAACTTTTTTGGCAATGGAAATGGCGTTGGGACCACGCCTAGCGGCGCGCAAGGCATGCAAGGCATGCAAGGCATGCCAAACATGCCAAGTGGACCCGATGGCATTTTTACGCCTTTGAGCAGGCAAATCGGAATCGAGGGTCGCGAGTTCCTAATCCCGAGCATTCTAGGGATGCCCGAGCAGCGATTTCCGCAAATCGTTGCCCTCATTGCCGTGGTTCTTGCGGTCGTCGCTGGCTGGCACATTGGCCTCGGTTTCTTTGGGCTGTATCTCGTCATTAAGTCTAATCAGGCTCACCAACAAGCGCAGAACCAGCAGCAGCAGCAACAGCAGCCACACAGGCCATAGGCAACAAGTAAGCTAGATTTTGTCATTTCCCGTGCTGTGGACCATTATTTGCTGTCACCCTCGCCGGTTCTCAAGTCAGCTCTAAATATTCTGTTGCCGACAGCGACTGCCAGCAAACAGACACTCGAGATTGGCTCTGAATTGTGGTGGGTAAAAATGTATAGGCATCCGCCAAAAGCATCTACCGATCACCCTGTAAGCCCAAGCATTTGAATCCTTTCTATTTTGTCAAGCGCTTGAACATAATGTAGTAGTTGTGCGAATCATTCACTCAGCATTCCCTCACTCTATACGTCAACCCTTTGGCGTGACTGGGCGCTCGCTGCCCATCTTTCTCCCTCCACAATACCACCTATGATCCTGCTACCAGCGTAAAATGAGCCCGGTCCATCTTTCGCTCGCAATCATTTGTCTCAAAGTCTGATGGCGCCACCAGAGCGAGATCCTGAGTCACTGCATCTTGCTTGCAGCTGCAAGTGCGCGCCTTCCTTCCCACTGCCGACCCACATTCTCGATCGAACAAGCAAGCCCTGCCTTTCCCTGGCCGACCCGACCATCCAATGGCCATCCATCCGTCCATTTAGATCGTCCAGCGTGCGCACTTCCCGGCAGTTGGCGCATCTTTCTTTGTCGATATCCCACGGCTCACGCTCGGCCTTGCTACCTGCTGCTGCTGCTGGCCGCCGCCGCGAGAGAGATCAGATCGTCTGATCGTCTCGTCTTCGTCGCTCGCTCTCCGTCATCACGACGTGGACGGCGACGCTGCTGTGATGATCAATCAATCAATCACTCGATCCATCAATCGATCGAACGAGAACAAACGTGTGTACTCCCTCCGTCCCGTACTTTCTCCTCCCTCGCACGCCTTGCCTGCAGTGACTGAGAGTGCCTTGCGCGCCATCTTCTTCCCCTCCGACGCTCGCATCTCGACTCAGCTCATCCCTCCCGTCGCGGCCGCGCTGCGCTGCGCTGCGCTGACGTCGGCTGGGCGGCCGCCCTGGGCTAGCTGATCGCGGCGCGCGTCGCGGTTTCGCTGGGCTCGGTCTGGCTGACTTTCCACTCGTGCGTGTCGCACGCGTGACGCCGGGAGCCAGACACACACACGCACGCACGCACGCACGCAAAAAGAAAAGGAAAGAAAAGAAAAGAAAACTAGCTGTAAAGTAAAGTAAAGTAAAAAGAAAAGAAAGGAAAAGAAAGGTAGAGTTTAAAGCAACCAAAGCGAAGGCGAGGCAAGGCGAGAGAAAGAAAGAAAGAAAGAAAGAAAGAAAGGAAGAAAGAAAGAAAGAAAGAAAGAAAGAAAGAAAGAAAGAAAGAAAGAAAGAAAGAAAGAAAGAAAGAAAGAAAGAAAGAAAGACGCACGCAAGG
>BGKB01000044.1:829780-875326 GCA_003116975.1 Aurantiochytrium sp. KH105
CGCGCGCAGACCCCGAACGGAGCGGCGGGGCCGCGCGCGGCGCAGGGCAGGGCGCCGTCGGCGCGGGCGACAGCGAGCGCGAGCCGCGCAGGCAGGGCAGGGCAGGGCAGAGCAGAGCAGAGCACGGTCGCCGGCCGCAGACGCGCGGGGAGCGAGGCGCGCAGCGAGGCGCGAGCAGGCGGCACGCGCGGCACGCGCGGCAGCGAGCGAGCTCGCGAGCCCGCCAGCTTGCTGCCGTTCGCGGCTCGCAGGTGGCCGCGCGCGAGGAGCGAAGCCCGGGCGGGGAAGGGAGGAGGAAGGCGCGGAGGAGGGCAAGATGGAGGTGAACACGTCGGTGCTGTCGATGATCGACGAGGTGCAGGCGGCCTCGCAGCGCGCAGAGCTCGGCGCGCAAATCGCGGCGGCAGAGGGGACAACGCGAGAAGATGTGATCTTCCCCGCCAGCTTCGAGGCCTTCATGAAGTCCTCGTCGAAGCGGGGCATCACAGCGCAGAACTTTATGGCTGTCCTTGCCGGTCTTCAGTTCGCCGTCGTCATTCTCATCGCACAGCGCAGAATCCCGCTCGCGGACCCTACCGAATTCTTCGTCGTCCTCTCGATGCTTATGGTCACCGCCGCACACGCCAAAATCCTTGATTTCCTGCCGGACGGCAATAGTATCGTCAATGACCTTGAGGCCATCAAGTTCCTTGTCATTGGATTTCCCATTGTCATCTTTATGGTCGTCATTGAAATGTGGTTCATTGGCTACCTTTTCAGTTATCGCCCAGAGGTTGAGCTAAGTGCCTTTATGGATAACGCTGCGAGCATCCTCGCCGTCGCCAAGACACTCAGTATTTCCAAGGTTTTGGTCGTTTCGACCGTACGCATCCTCGCGCCTTTTTTCCGCGCCTGCCGTCCTTCAAAGAAGCGGTAGCCTGCAATGCGAGAGAGATAGCTGTTTTCTTTTGTTCCTGATCTATTCACACGCGCCAATCCACGCGCCCAGCTCATCCGTACCCGCTCAATCGCTCAAGCACACGCTCATGCTCACGGACGCTCTTATCCTCGTGTCAGGATTTGCACGGCTTTTGTCGATTCTTGAGAATCCCACACACAATCGCACTTGCCATCTTCCTTCGCGAAACGCCGTTCCGATACAAATGAAAGACAGAAAAGCACTGACGCAGAGAGAGCGAGAGAGAGAGCTTGAAAATATGTTTCTGACCAAGATTTTATCAAACAAGAAAAAATCAATTTCAAACAATGTCTTTTTCCATCCCATTGCCAGGAACTCCAAAAAGCAAACAGCTCCAAAAAAAATTATAAAAGTAAAAAGCAAAGCAACATTGTGTTCGTGAGGATGGGATCGTCGTGGATTGATCAAGACGAAACTAGCTAGGAGCAAAGTCAAAACTACCTCCGGGTGATGCGCAGCCAGACATTTCGCATCAGTCTCCACGCCAATTCGGGGGGAATGTTACGCAAAAAGACAAGCGCCCCCACGGAAAGCAAACGCAGCGCGGTAGAGAGCATGCCAGGGAAACGCAACATGATGGCCAGCGGGACAATCGCTGACAAAATGAGGCCCTTTCGCTCTCGAGCGAACTCCTTGGCAAAACTGAAATCGCCATGGCGAGCTGCTTCCCATGCCGTTGAGGCCTCCGAGCTCACCACTTCGACGTATTCCTTGAGACCAAGGTCTTGCCACACCTTGTGGAAGATCTGGTCTGCAAAGTCGTCGCTTCCGGGGGCTGCACTGGCATTCTGGTTGAATCGCTGTTGGTTATCATGATGGCCCGTCATGTCGTATACATGCCGCTTTTCCGCGTTCCCAAGTACCTCGTATGCAGCGGCAATTCGATGAAACATCTTTTGAGCATTGGGATCATCCGGATTGATGTCTGGATGGTACCGCTTGGCCAGCTTAAAGTACGCTTTCTTGATTTCTTGCTGCGACGCGCTACGGTTCGTTTCAAGAATCTCATAGAGGTCATCCGAAGACGCACCACGGCTAAAAATGCTGCGTGCCGAGACTGCGAGCGGCTCATGCAGTTTCCAAGCTCGCGTCGGCTGTGTCAGAAGCCCAAGATTACCGAGCCTCGGCGTTGATCCAAGCAAACTATTTCTTCGGACGGCCATGGGCGTCGTCCACAGAGATCTCGCTACGCTTCCTGTCCTCAGCGACGTTTGCCAGGCCGTCGCGAGCCTTGACCTCGCGTCTGGAACTCTCCTCGTAGGCTGCAGTATGCCGCCCCTTGCCGAGGCCAGCAAGCTGCTACTGGCTTGTCTTAACGCAACTCTCATGGCGTCTTGTGCGTGTGTCCCGAAGCTCGCCCAAGCCGCAAGTCCGAAGCCCGTCTCCGGCGTGTCCTGGGCCGCGTGTACGCCTTTTGCGCGCCTCTTGCCGTGCTTTGCTCCCCGCGCCACGCCGCGCCTTCTTACGTCGTTTGAGGTCTGGAAGACACCTCCGGCAAGAAGCAGCGGCAGCCAGCAGCAGCAGCAGCAGCAGCAGCGAGAGTGTGTGCGTGCTCCAGAACGACGAGACGGCATCCTTTCTTTGACTGCTTTTTTGCGTGGTTTCTTGAGAGCAAGCGGGATATAACACATGCAAGGTCCATCTTTCTGCCACTGATGGAGAAGCCTTGATCGCAGATCAGTTGCCTCGCATGGCCTTGGGTGAGCAAATTGAAAAAAAAGAATCAAGGCCTCTCATCTGACTGAGCTCCAGCGCTCAGCTGTGCCTGTTTTTTTTCTTTTCGTTTTCACCTTCGCGGTCTCGTTGGGAATCCTCGACAACGACCTCTAACAACATGAAGTACCAGCGTAGGGAAAAGTGAAATTTAGTTCTTGCATGTGTTATTTTGCTCGCCCATAACGCCAACGCTTCGGAGGAGAGATAACTGGCCAGCCAGACTTTCTTTGCTCGCTTCACTGCTCCTATGCGGTTCGCAATCCCTTCTGCAGACTCTCTCTTACCGCACGCGAAGTTTGCGAACTGTGGAGCTTGTTCTGGCACGATGTGGTCATCGCGATCACAATAGGGAAGCCGAGATGGAAATATCCATAACTTGCTCTAGAGGCTATGCACGCCACAGCATATCCTACGGAAGCTTGGTACGGGCGTGGAGAGGCAACACACGGACTTTCGCCCACCATCGCAGCCTTCCGTCCATTTCTGAAGTGCGTTTTTGCAAGATCTCTGTGTCTGGGGCATCTCCAACTTGCGACTTTGCCAACTCCTTTCTCAACAACTTCAAATCGTAAGACCAATTTTTTAGTTGTCACGTAGTCCCATTCGCGCCCTCCGCCCGACCCATCCAACAACAACTTACCAGCGACCGCACAAGAGTCCGCGCAGGGCGCCTTCTGGGTCAAGTTGAGTCAGAAATGGCCACTTTTAACTTATTGATTTGCGCCCGCTCTGCATGATCTTCCATGGCAAGGACGGGTTTTGCGATGCCAGTCCTCTGCATTTGATTTTCTTCCATCGTTAGGGTAAAAGGTCCGATTTGCGAATCACACAGATTTGCTACTTAATCGGCGCCCGAGAAATCGTTCAGGCGCACTACTCAATAAAACCAGAAGCAATACGAAAATAGACCACATGATAGGCCGGCCAATACATTTGTATGAGCGGACGTGGCTTGAACCCAAGTGGTGGTTAGGCCTGGTTGTGGTTAGGCCTGGTGGTCGCGCAGCTTGAGCTGCAGAGATCTTTTCTAGCGCAGCGTGTCGGCAGCTCCGTCGACGAAAGATGAGCCAGCGCATGATCACGAGCTTCTTTGCGTCGCCGCCGAAAGCCGTCGACGGCCCCGGGGAGAGACAAAGCGACGAGGTCGCTTCGAAGTTTTGCGATCTCTTGGCCTTGGCCGAGCCGCCCGCAAAGCGAGGCCGAGGTCGGCCAAAAGGGAGCAGTAACGCAGTGGTGCAGGATGGTTTTTTAAAAGCACCCTCGTCCACTGCAGAGTGCCCAGGAGCCTGCGTCGATGAAGCCAGCAATCTGGGCGACGCTGTCGACCCGGAAATGGACGATGTGCTGGACACATCGACACCTCAAAAACGGAAGCGTGGAAAGTACAATTCCTTGAAGGACCCAAAGTATCTCGCTGTCGCTCAAGAGGCAGTCGATCGTGCTCTCGGCAATGGGAACTTTTCCAATACGGTGATACCGTCGCTTGCATGGATAATCGACCACTACTCTCGGTCTTCCGACTATCGATTCAACAGGTGGACCCTCACGAGGCTGATCGAAGAGGCCAAAAAAAATGGAGGAAGGCTTCAGCCCTACGAGACAGTTCTGACGCACAGTCTTGAGCAGCAGTTGAAGGAATTTATCGTTGAATGTTCCAAGACTGGCATGCCACTTTCCGCAAAGGATATCAAGGGGATGGCATATGATCTCGCTAGACTCAAGGACAGCAACACCAAATTCAGAGCGACAAATGGCTGGTGGAGTTCCTTCAAAGCTCGTCATCCAGATTTGCAAATCCGGCGACTCCAGGAGCTTGACGCTATGAGTAAACGTACGCTCAACTATGATATCGCGTCCGAATGGTTCGACTTGGTACAGCACAAGTACGCCGAAGTGCGTGCGATCAATCAGAAAATCTTAGCAGCAAAAAGTCTGTCCGGAGTCTATGCGCTGCGGCCAGACCTCGTGCATAATATGGACGAGATAGGTTTCCAGCCGAAATGGGGTCGGCGATTCGGTATCTG
The DNA here is from genome assembly GCA_003116975.1 of Aurantiochytrium sp. KH105. NCBI lineage: Eukaryota > Bigyra > Thraustochytrida > Thraustochytriidae > Aurantiochytrium > Aurantiochytrium sp. KH105. Next base: position 834,479 of record BGKB01000044.1, read on the forward strand.
CGACAAGAGTGATAGATATGCGCATACAGACGTTCCACCCAACACACCGACAGTAACGATGCTGGCTTGTGTCAGTGCTGCGGGGGACAACATGCCCCCAATGTATATCCTCAAAGGAGTTCGGTCGTTCAACGAAGATAAACTGGCGGAGCTCAAAGCTAATGCGACCGTAGGTGCCAGCTTTCACCGAACTGCAGATGGGTGGACGAACTACGAAAAATTTACAGAGTGGTCGAAGCTTTTCACAGAATGGATCAGAAGCTTCGACCCCCCCTATGGGGGAGACAAGAAAGACCGTCTCCACCACATTCTTGTCTTGGACGGGTACAATTCATTTGTCAAGAACCTCCCCGCTCTGATCCATCTGCGCAATGAGCATGTGCATGTGATCTGCATGCCTGCGCACACTCCTTCTGAGCTCCAACCATTGGACGTGTCGGTTTTTGCTTCTGTCAAGCGAACATTTGGCGAATACCAACAAACATTCATTCGTGCAACGAATGCAACGGGGGCCATCTCGCTTACTAAAGTGCCTCAATTTGCTGACAAAGCTCTTCGACAAGCAGTTGGAGACGTAGACTACGTCACGAGCGGTTTCCAGCGTACTGGATTGTGGCCTTTGAACACAGACTGGCCACAGGAAAACCTGACGACGCTCAAGTTCTCTCAAGATTTCTCAAAAGGGGCGTTGCAGCGTCGACGGACCTTCGACCTATTCGGCGAGGTTCGTGATCTTGGCGAAAATATCGTATTTGACATTTATGGCATACCTGTAGCGAATACCAGCCTCCTCAAGCTCTATGATCCCAACCTCGGTGCCAAGGATCAAGCATGGATCACTGACGAAATCATGAACTCCATGGGGAGACTAATCTGCGCGAACTCGATTCGATCCATGGTCATGGTCGATACGAACGTTGCTGCGATGTGGACACGTGATACGGGGAAAGGTCGGGCTCCACGTGGATCAAGTAACCAGGCTGCACAGCAAGCAAAACGTTTGCTTGAGCACGATGTCATTTGCTTCCCCTGCAATCCGAGCTTTGCACATTGGAGTGTCATCTTCATATTTGTGAAGGAACGTCGTTTCGAGTACTTCGACCCCCTTGCTTGCGAGGCGCAGGAATGGAAAGGTGGGGCCATCCGTTTTCTCAACGATTGCGCCTTTGAAGCGTATCCCGAAGAGCAGATTGACCGGGATGCAAGCACGTGGCCGTTTGTCAACACCTTTGCAGCAGCTGTACAGCATGATCAAGTCAACTGCGGAATCCGGACGCTCATCGGTATGGAAACTGTTGCACGTTCAGACTCTCCTACGAGCGCAATGATTTTGTTTCCCGAAGCAATCCTCGCTTTCAGATGCAAGTACTTTATGAAACTGCTGAGCGCAGCGGCCTGGGAGGAAAAGGACACTGACAATGACGTGAATGGAATGAAGGAATCATCTGAGGAATCCACTGATAGTCCATCGCCGGAGGCGCAAGGCGGATCGCGAGTAAGAGGAGGAGATGGCGGAGAGTCTGCGACCGCGTTAAACACATTACTTGCTGAAATGAAGAAGATGATGAAGGATCTTAAAGAGCGCGAATTGGCTGTGGCCGCATCAACAACTCACCAGACCATCATCAACTATACCAACAACTATTACAACATCCAAATAGGAAGTGCAGATGCGAGGCCACTCATCGAGAAGGCCTACGGAAAGCTCATATCGAGTTCTGGTTGCACAAGAGAGGGTCAGGATGGTTCCATTCAGGAGAAGCGGAGCGAGACCTCCTCGAAGAGTCTGATGGATGTCTTGTTCGAAGACGTTGGTGGTGCTGACTTCGTCTTTGGCAAAGAACGTGTATCAACGGATTCCTGGCGGCCGAAGGACATGTACGATCTCGAGCAACTTGAAGCCGTCGAGGCTCAAGACAAGTCCCGTGAGGCCGTGAGCAAGGCGAAGAAAACCAAGAAGAACGACAAGCAGTTCGTTGAAGAAGCAGGTGTCCGCGCTTTCCTACTCCGAAAAGCATATGAGGATTCCTCGTTCGAGTTTGCGCGAGACGACAAGATTACAAAAACAAAACTCATTGAGGTCCTACAACTCGCAGGGAAACGTGTTTCGATTCAGCGGTCTCGGCAAGAGCTGCTGGAGATTGTACGTTCCCTCTCTGCAAGCTCAGAGGAACATGTCTCAGAAGAGGCGAGCTCATCACTCGAACCACTCGAACCAAAGCCACCCCAAAACGCCGATGAAGTCCCAGCTGGAACGTCGGAGAGCGTTCCAGATACAATGGAAGAGGAGGATCTCGTGAAAGCGGCACTTCTTGCAAACGCTGCTCTTTCTGGGTACACAGGCGGCAAGCTAAAACGTTGCCATTTGGTGAGCTACTTGACCAAGATCAAACAATGGGATAAAAACTTTCCTTGGCAAGCCAAACGTGCACAACTTTTTCGCATGACCGTAGAGTTCATTCGGGCATTCCCTGAGATCGCTAATCCTGGGCCTATGCCAGCTGGAATCGTCGCCGCAAGCGAAACAGCCTGTAGCGATGTGTCTCTTGGCGAAAAGCAACACGGCACGCATACAATAAAAAAATGAAGATTTATCAAAATTTCCAGAGACTCAGAAGCATCAGAAGCATTGCGCAAAATCTGCATGTGGAAATCGCAGATCGGTGCCGTCGCAGCGAGGAAAAATCTGAAACTTATAATAATTGATCTCAAGCAACAGCAATCGACTAGTTTCGTTGCTGAAGAGAAGGTGAAAGTGAGCGACACGAGGCTCTCATTTGTGCTCATCTTCACTTCACTTGCCAGAATTTTCTCCTTCAAAAGCGGTGATATCCATCCGAAAAAGCCACGGTATCTCCATGTCGATCGGCTCCGCTTCCTCAGCAAGTATCCACAAGTTCACGTTACTGCGGCACAGCTACTCGGCGTCCGATTCCAAGAGTTCCTCGACTGACTCTTAGAAACGTACACCCGCGCACGCCATTAGTGGCTGCACAGAACCACATGTCCCGCTGCCGCCGGCAAATTCGCCACTAGCCATCTATCCTCCCACCTCCCCGCGCCGCGGCCCCAGCCACCGACTCGAGCTTTCTCAGCCGAGAACAGCCGGCCTGCCAGCGCGGCTGCCAGCAGGCCTGGCCATGATCAAGATATCACGAACGTCTCGAAGGACGCAGACGGTCTCGCCAACGGACCCGGCGTGCCACTGAAGGCTCTGGTCTCACGGGTCACCTTGTCGGCCCATGGTCCCCGGGCAGTCCCTGCATCGTCGCGTGAGTACTAGGCACTAACAGTAAAGACGGCGACGAAGGAGTCACGGCCGCAGGCCGGCTGCTCGATGCCCGAGCGGCTGCAGACCCGCTTCTGGCCGCGGCGGCCGAGAATGGATGCGGCGAGGTGAGCGCCCCCGCGGAGCGCGACGCGTGATGAGCGTCGCGGCGCGCTCGTGCACGCGGGGCGTGGTGAGGACGCTGCTCCTGGCCGCCGTCGGCTGCAACTTGCTGTACTTTTTGCTGGTCCACGTTCTCATCCTCGAGCCGCAGGCCGCCGGCGAGGACTCGAGCGTGGCGCGCTCGGTAGCGATCGACCGAGGGGCACCAAGCTCGACGGGGAGTGCAGCGGAGGCGGGGGCGTCGCTGATAAATCCAGCATCAGCAGCGGACGAAGGACACCGTGCAGTTGGAGATGAAGAGGAGCTTGGCTTGCGATCAAGTCCTGGCAACAATAATGTAGAGGCGGTCCACTTCACACACGTTTTCAACTCTTTCAACGTCAGCCCCGGCTCTAAGCTCAGCAAGGAGCATGATCTTGTGCGTCTCTCTTGGCAGCTCGCGGCCGAATTCGCGTTGCAAGAGGCGGGAATCCGCGTCGAGTTTATCAATGCCGTTCTCTCTGAGGACCGAGGATCAGGGCCGGCCTTCGCGCGCGAAATCGATCTAAAGGACGTGGTCATCGATCCCTTTAACCATCACAAACTGCCGGTGGTTGGCGAAATATTTCGCGTCGGAAGAGATCATGGCACGGGAAAGCACCTGATTTACACCAATGCGGACATTGGGGTGCATCAAGACTTTTATGTGCAAGCCTGGAAACTGGCGCACTTGGACGGCGTCAGCATCCAGGACGAATTGCTTGCGGAGACCTTTGAGCTGCTTCTGTTTTGTCTTTCCTTTGATGAGACGGGGGGCGCGCACATTACCACTCCCCTGCTCTGCCAGAATGACGCGCGTGTCTACTACAAGCTGCACGGCGGGGATATTGACCTGATCCCTCTTGCCATGCAGGATCTCGCTCACCTCTATGTGCAAAATCGCACAAGGCAAGCGCTCGCTTCTCGCCAGTCGTCTCCACCGTCCGCCGCAACGCTTCGCAGCTGGTTTGAGGATGCCGGGGGCCAAGGTAATCCACCGCAGAGCACGGAGGAAGCGCTTCAATTTCAGGCGGGTCGTCACGAGCGGCCAGCAAACGCGCCGTATCGTCCCTCTGCTTTTACCATCACCCGCATGGACCTCCGTATTGATGAGAATAAGCTCGAGGTCAATCGAGAGTCCCTGGAATACATGCTTGCCACAGCCAAAGCTTCGCCCCACCCTGGTAATGATTGCTTCATTCTTCCGCGAACCATGGTTCCTGACATGCTCGCGCAATCGCGGCATCCTCTATCATGGCGGCCTTGGGGCATGTGGATTCCATGGAGCTTTGAGTGGGAGCTGTCCTCGGAACATCTGACGTGGCGCCGGTTCGAGGGCACGGAAAGACGGAGTTACACCTTCCATCTTGGTGTTTCGGGCCGCGTCGCAAATAAGTGGATCGAACTCTGGAACCAGCGACCAATGTTTATTCTGGGCCTCGCTGCCAGCTGGAATGAGGTCACGGGCGATCGATTTGTAGAGTCTTTTCACACGCCAAAGTACTGCTCGCACGAAGCTGCATACCGTCATTTTGCCTTTTGCAATGCAGCGCCTGCGCACATGCGCTATTGTCAAGGTAACGTGCGATACGGGTGCTCTGAGTTCAATCACCCACACTTGCGCGATCCCTATAACTACAGTCTCATGTGCGACCGTCTTTTGCGGCGTGCGCTCGCTTCCAAGTCGCAGCCTCTTGTGCCTCCTTTTTGTTCTTTCTGTGCCAAACTCATGAAGGCGCATGGCGGCTACACAGCTTCTCGAATCCAGCTCATTGACAAAAAATGCGCCCCGGATCTTCGCATCAAGCAATGTTTTCCTAGCAAATGCGAATTCACGCCCAGCAGCCAGCAGCTGCAGCTCGTCGCCTCCTAAGAAAGATAGATCACTCTTTACCACATAAGCTTGAACATTTCTAAATAATCACCGTCGACAGCCTTCATCGTCAACGCATAGATAGCACTGCAGCCACCGAGCACCGGATTCGCCACGAATCGCTAACCCCATTTATGTCTAGGTAACCGACTGACTCGCTGTTGAAGGAGGGCGTGCATGCGCCTGCCTGCCATGCCTGCCAACCTGCCAATCTGCAACCTGCCTGTTGCTCTTGGCCAAGGAAGGCACCACGGGCTGCCGCGAGGTCGGCAGCTCGCGAGAGCTAGCAGCAGCAGCCTGCAGACGTGTGTGCGCGCAACGAGAAGGCGCTGGCGCAAAGCCTTTGCGGTCCCTCTACTTGGAACTTGAGACGTCCGTCCCGGCGCTTTTATTTGCGGCCCACGCAGCGATGCGCTCGCGCGCTGCAGCAAGACAACGCACCGCAGGCGACGCAACGGTGCGGCTTGCACGGCAAGCTCCGCCTCATGCAAGCAAGCCTGCCGCGATCATCATCGTCCGCACGTTCAGCCACTGCCAGCTTGCAGTGCTCAAGGTCTGGCGGATGCGCCAGTTTGCGCGAAGTGAAGAAAGAGTCCTGTGGGGAATGGGAAAGTATGGGCAAAAGCACGCGAGCCGTGCACGCGCTGGTAGTACTGCATCCATTGCGTTACTACTGCGACCGAAGCGACTGCGAGCGAGCGAGCGAGCGAGCGGACGCTGCAGCTGGCAGCAGACCTGAAAACGAAGAAAGAAACAAGCCGTCGAACGAACAGGAGAGAAGCGAGCGGCTCGGAGTCGGCCAAGCAAAGCGCGCACCGACGAGCACGATGCAGGGCGCCCGACGCGTGGAGAAGATTGCCGGACACCTGCGAGGCGACAGCGGAGACAACAACGTCGACGAAAAGGCGCGCAGACGCGGACTCCAGGCGCAAGAGACAGCAGGTCTTGTGGACGGAGGGGAGATCCTCGCAGAGTACGATTACATTGTCGTCGGCGCCGGATCGGCAGGATGTGTTGTGGCGTCGCGGCTGAGCGAAGACCCCAAGGTGTCCGTGCTCCTGCTCGAAGCAGGCGGAAACAACCAGACCTTTTCCGTGCGACACCCGCTAGTCACGTGCGCAACACTGCAGAATTCGCAGTACGATTGGGGCTTTCGCTCGGAGCCGCAACAACGCCAAAATGAGCGCGTTTCGTACTGGCCCCGCGGCAAGTGCCTTGGAGGTTCCTCCTCCATCAACTACATGCTCTACGTGCGTTGCGATCCACGGAACTACGACCAGTACGCCAATGAATTTGGATGCGAGGGTTGGAGCTACAAGGAGGTTCTCCCATTCTTTCGTAAGAGCGAAAATCTTATCACCAGCCAGAAAATGGACCCCACGCACCATTCAGACGAATATCGAAGCAGGAAAGGACCCCTCAAGGTCATCGATCTCAGTGACCCGCACTTTGAGTTCCAGACAAAGTACGTGTCCGAATGCTTTGTTTCTGCCTGTAACGAGAAAGGAATCCAAGGTCCGCACGACTTCAATAGCGGCAAGCAAGATGGCGCGAACCTTGCGCAGGTTTCTGTGGCCGACGGCAAGCGCTCCGACACAGCGTCCATGTTTCTCTTTGAGACAGGCGCGCTCAAACGTCCGAACCTCACCGTCATGACGCACGCTCACGTGCAAAAGCTCGTGACGCAGGGCGACCTCGTTACGGGTGTCGTCTTCAAAGCTGGCGACCACGACATGAAGACGCTCCAGACGAGTGCCGTACCGTCTCGCTTCGTCGCAGCGCGAAAAGAGGTTGTCATTTCGGCAGGAGCTGTTGGCACGCCGCAAATTCTCATGCTGAGCGGCATCGGACCGCGCGAGGAACTTGAGCAACTTGGCATTCCGTGCATCGCCGACCTTCCTGTCGGCCGCAACATGTCGGACCATCTCATGTGTCCCCTTCCGTACGCTGTCAAGGATCATGCGCCGGGCTTTTCCGGTTCGTTCATGGAGATTGCGCGGGGCTTCTGGGACTATTACGTTAAAGGCCAGGGCATCTTTGCATTCCCTTTCATTACGGCAATGGCCTTTTTCCGTTCGGGAATCAGACCCGAGGAGGACGGAAATGACCTGCAGATTCACTTTACGCCGTACACGATGGATGACCACGAGCTTCTCAAGCGTAATTTCGGTACCGACATCACGCATCCTCGCTTTCAGGACGAGTTGCCTCCCAAGCGCGTCATGTTTATCCCGTCTTTGGTGCGGCCCAAGAGCAAGGGCTCTGTGACGCTGCGGAGTGCGTGCCCCTTTGATGCGCCTCGGATCGAGCCCAATTACTTTGAGCACGAGGACGACATGGAAATGTTTTTGCACTGCTACCGCAAATGCATGGAGATTGCGGAAACCTCAGAAGCCTTCAAGGACGTTCTCGGCGAACGCATCGTCAACGCATACTCGGAATACGACCCAAACTCTGACGAGTATATCCGAGAAGAGTTGCGCGAAACATCCGTCACCATTTATCATCCTGTGGGCACCGCCAAAATGGGTCGCGTTGAAGATCCCACCACGGTCGTCGACGCCAAGACGCTCAAGGTCAAGGGCTTCCTCAATCTCCGCGTTGCAGATGCAAGCATCTTTCCAGAGGTCCCTTCCGGGAATACCAACGCGCCCGCCATTATGGTTGGTGAGCGCGTGGCACACATGATTGCCTCCCCCTCTTCCTCGTCGTCGTCGTCGTCCTCTTCTTCCAGCACTCCTTAGAAAGAGTAGCGCATGCAGCAAATAATAATATAAAATCAGCGCTAAAGCGCACTTCAGAGGGGGAAATGTTGGACATTCTCCATCTTCATCGATGGACAAATCAAGTGACTGTGCCAAATCCGCTGCAATTGCTGTCAAGATCTTGTACGTTTAATAAAATTTATACTCCCATTTCATGAGCAGAAAGAAATCAGGGCGCGCCCCGGCATACATAGGCCTAACGATCGTGGACAAACGCACCTTTGATATTTTACAATTTGTACGTCACCATCGTGGAGACACGAAATGGAACCATTGCTTCATTGTCTGCATAATACTCGCCTCGAAAGTCTGAGAGCGTCAGCTCGGCCCGCACGGAAGAGAATTTGAGCTCAACGCATCGCTTCTCGGCCTTATTCCACTTGTTTACAGAAACCTCCTTGCGGACAATTTTTGGCCACTTTGCGTTCGGCCTGGGCGTGGGTGCAATGACGTGAGCATCAGGCTTGGCTGCCACCAGCAAGGTTGCGGCCTCGTGCAACACGATGTCACGCACCAGCTCAAAGCAAGGCGTCTCAGGCTCTTGCACGAGCTCAGCCGACCCAGCGCCCGCCGTCGCCGTCAACCAGTCGACTTCTGATAGGCACAGGGACACGGGAAGGAGAGCTCGGCGCGTTGCTCCTTCGAGCTCGCGCTCGCGGGCCTCTTCGTCGTGGATCTCTCGCCTCGCCTCGCCTCCTGCGCCGTCGCCCGCGGCCGGCGCCTCGCGGCCGCCCTTGCGTCTTTTGCGCCGGTGCGCTTCGCCGCCTCCATCGGGCTTGTTCGACGGCTTCGGGGCCGCCACCACCTGCACGCCCGCCGCCTCGGGTCGGGGCTTGCCCGTCGCGACGCGCACGGCCGCGTGGAACCTGAAGACGGGCATTGATTGTATTGCGTTCGCGTTCTGCGCGCTGCCAGCAACTCGCCGCCTGGCCTGTCCAGTAAGCCGGAGCGACGGCAGCACCTGCTCATGGCGGCCTGCCTCCAACGACGCGCCGACGAGCGCGCCAGGTCGCCTCGCCTCCGCCTTGCGACGGCAACGCTTCTCGCGAGAACGAGATCATGCGGCAGCCCTTTACGCATTTGTTTGTGGCATGCCTTGATCTGTCTCGCTCTCGGTCTTGCATGTCCATCCCAGGAGCTCGGGCTAGCCGTTACGGTGACCCACGCCCGGTGACTCGGAACGTGAATGACAGACAGAGCTTGAAGGGGAGGCGAGCTCGGGCTTGTTCACCTTCACAGTCTGTTGTAGCAGTGCAGTGTCGCTGCCTCGAAGCAGGCGTCGCGACGCTCGTTCGCGCTGGGCTCGCGGTTTAGCCAGTAGCTAGCTAAACGACAAGCACAAACGGAGGGCATAGAGGCTCTGTGCGAAGTCGCAGCGTGGCCCGACGCATCCGCAAGAGAGCCCAAACGAAACTGGGCTAGGTTTGATTTTGCTCGGACGCTAAAAAACCCAAAAAAACATACCAAACGCGAGTCGCAAGCGCAAAGACCATGGGCGACGGCAAAGCAGACTCCGAGTTTGCGCGCATGGCCAAAGAATTCCGTGCTGCAGCAGGCCCTGACGAAGACGCAGACGGCGGAGGACAGGATAACAATGGCACCTTCGTGCTTGGCGCCAGAGTCGAAGCCAAGGTCGACGGCTGGAGCACATTCTACAAAGGCGTTATTGTTCGTGTGAACAAGGATGGCACTTTTGCTGTCGACTTTGACGATGGTGAGAGCATCAATGTAGTCCAAGCAGGGCAGATGCATGTTCTTGCTTGCGAGAATAAAGTCAAACCCGGACAGCGTGTTCGCGTATCCCTAGCCGTTTGGAATGGCCAGGCTTTCGAAGGAATCGTAAAGGCTGTCAAAGGCCCAGGCGCATGCGAGATCCACTTTGACGATGGCGAAAAAGTCGAATATGTTCCAATAGACTTTGTACAGCCTTTGCAGGAAACTAGCAAAGGCGGAAAAGGATCTCCGTCCTCTAGCAAATTTGCCCGAGGTGACAAAGTCTCTGCTCAGCTCGATGGATGGGATCAGGAGTACGAAGGCATTGTTGACGGGTGCTCAGGCCCAGGCGTTTACAAGGTCCTCTTTGATGACGGCGAGATCGTTGACACAGTTGCCGAGGCTCAACTCAAAGAAGTAAAAACGTTCCAGACATTTTCACCAGAGGACCGCATTGAGGCAAAACTTGCAGGCTGGGACAAATTTTACGGCGGAAGAGTCGTTGCTGCGGTGGGCCGCAGCGGTTACGAGTGCCACTTTGACGATGGAGAGCACGTCCCCCTGGTCCCAAGCGATCTCTTGCGCAAAGCGCGCCCAAAGCTCTTTCCTTCCGGGACCCGCGTTTTAGCAAAGATTCCTGCATGGAAAGAAGCGTATCCGGGGACTATTCAATCTGCCAATCTCAATGGCACGTATCAAATCCTCTTTGACGATGGCGAGTGCCAGGACTCAGTACTTCATGAGGATGTCGAAAAACTCCCCCAAGATGGTACGACGCAGCAGGAAGAGCAAGAGAAGCAGGGGGGGCAAACCGAGAACCAGCCTGTGTCGGCCTCAGAGCCAGCTTCCGCCAAGTTTGCTGTGAATCAGTGCATCGAAGCGAAGATTCCCGAGTGGTCCCAATTCTATACAGGGACGATCGTGGGCGCAAATTCGGATGGAACTTATTGTGTCAGCTTCGAAGATGGTGAGATGGTCCCTGCGCTGGAAGCAAAGTACATGCGACCAGTTGAATCATCGACAAAATGGCACAAGGGATCCCGTGTCGAAGTACAGATTCCTGAATGGGATCAGCACTATCCTGGAACCGTAGAGAAGGCGAATGAAGATGGTACCTATCATGTTGTCTTTGATGACGGGGACGTCGTCAAGAATGCAAAGTCAACCCAGATGCGAGCGCCTGCTCAACAGGTCGAGAAACCCGCAAAGAAACCAGAGTCAGCTTGGAAGGTGGGAGCTCGTGTCGAAGTGCAAATTCCAGAATGGGATCAGCATTATCCTGGGACTGTGAAAAAAGTGAATGCAGACGGTACTTATCATGTTGTCTTTGACGACGGCGACGTCGTCAAGAGTGCAAAATCAGATCAGATGCGAGCACCTGCTCAACAAGTCGAGAAACCTGCAACGAAATCAGAACAACTGGAATCAGAATGGAAGGTGGGAGCTCGTGTCGAAGTGCAAATTCCAGAATGGGATCAGCATTATCCTGGGACAGTGAAAAAAGTGAACGCAGACGGTACTTATCATGTTGTCTTTGACGACGGGGACGTTGTGGAGCATGCCAAGCCAGCCCAGATGCGAGCACCTGCTCAACAGGTCGAGAAACCCGCAAAGAAACCAGAGTCAGCTTGGAAGGTGGGAGCTCGTGTCGAGGTGCAAATTCCAGAATGGGATCAGCATTATCCTGGGACTGTGAAAAAAGTGAATGCAGACGGTACTTATCATGTTGTCTTTGACGACGGCGACGTCGTCAAGAGTGCAAAACCAGATCAGATGCGAGCACCTGCTCAGCAAGCCGAGAAACCTGCAACGAAATCAGAACAACTGGAATCAGAATGGACGGTGGGAGCTCGTGTCGGAGTGCAACTTCCAGAATGGGATCAGCAATACCCAGGTACGATCAAGACAGCTCACGACGACGGCACTTTCCACGTCGTCTTTGATGATGGTGACGTTGTGGAGCATGCCAAGCCAGAACAGATGAGGGCACTTGCTCAGCAAGCAGCCAAGTCCGCAAAGAAACCAGAGACGACTTGGAAGGTGGGAGCTCGTGTCGAGGTGCAAATTCCAGAATGGGATCAGCATTACCCAGGCACGATCAAGACAGCTCATGACGATGGCACTTTCCACGTCGTCTTTGATGATGGTGACGTTGTGGAGCATGCCAAGCCAGAACAAATGAAGACGCCGTCCGTCGATGTCAACTCTACTTCGGAGCGCGAGGTTTTCGAGGTACATCTTGGCGATCGTGTGCAAGCCAAGCTGGATACATGGAAACGCGCGTACAAGGGCGTGGTGACGGCGATCGGATCCGCACACACGATGACAATCAACTTTGACGATGGTGAAATTGCCCGGGACGTTGATAAGGGGAAGATTATCGAGGTATTGTCAACAGCGCTCAACGCATACAAGAAGGGCGATCGCGTGATAGGCCATCTGCCCGGATGGGCCCAGCCTTATCACGGAGAAGTCCAAAAGATTGCAGGCAGAGGCTCTTGCACTGTCAAATTTGAGGATGGGGAGATCATTGATTTTTTTCCATGTGAATTAATGCACCCGGATCTGGCTGCACAGTCATCAGTGAAGGCCGAGTCTGCTTCACCTGAAGTCGAAATGGCAACAGCAAGCGCAAATGCCGAGCAGCAGATGAAAGTTTCGAACCCGACACCTGCCACAGGTACCGACATGTCGTCCTCAGCCGAACAGGAAATGGCGTCAACGAGCAATCCCACCAATGATTTTGAGAGCCCCGACATTCCTATTTCGTGCGGAGACGAGTCCATGGCGCCTAGCCAGTCTGGAGAGGCTGAGCATAATGCTTGCACGAAAGAAGTCGTTTCTCGTGGCCACACAATTGAGATCACGCCCGAGGTGGCATCTTTAAACAAGGGAAAAGTCAAGGCCAAGCCAGAGATCAGTGTTGTTGAAGAATTGAAGACGGATGAAAGTGCCGCATATGAGCTCGAGCCCAGTGAAAACAAGGTCCAGGTGTTTCTTTGCATGCTTCGAGGCACTGTGAGTCGTAAGATGCGACAAAAAGACGGCAGCATTGACCCAGAACGCGTTTTGCGGATTTTTCGAAAACACTCGCAACGGAGAGACGATGCCATCGATCTTGCTGGCTTTAGACGCGGGATAGAGGCCTTGCGCATCAATAGTGCGTCTGATCGTCTGCTACGTTCCGTCTTGCTTCGTGTCGACAATGCATTTCTCAAGCAGGAGACGGTCTCCTTCGATGCGTTACGCAATTACTTTTTGTTTCAGACTCCAACCCCGGATTCCTTGGAAGGAAGGATCCGTGCATTGATTGGAAGGGGCGCTGACCTCGCTCGAGCGTTTCGCAAATTTGACCTCGATGGTTCCGGCAAGGTGAGCGCGACCGAGCTATGTCGCGTCTTCAGCGAGGCCAGTGGCGGGGATGGTCTAAGTTTGGAGGCAGCACATTCCATTATCGCGCAATTCGATGCCGATGGTGATCGGGAGCTCGACGAATCCGAGTTCATGCGATTCGCAATGCCGGACTTTGGAATTGTTGTAAACACCCCGCTGGGAGAGTTTTTTGCGCCCATCGACCCTTGCGCAACCATTGCAAGTCTTAGGACCGATCTTCCGAAACGAGCTGGACTCGTGCTTGGGCCTGAGATTCGCGAACACTTTGGGGGGCGAAGCGTGCGACTGGCAAGAGATGGCGGGACACAAGTTCTTGAGCCCCCGCATGTCAAGTCCGCCATGCTTTGCGCCGAAGTCCTGCAACACGAAGAGAAAATCTGGCTCTTGCCACACGCAAGGGGGCGCCAGTCTCTTACGCAGAAACGTCATTCGAATGTCAGTAGACGTAGCATGTCCTCGTCTGCCTCTGCGAAGTCTCTCGACGCGAGAGACCGTGAAGTCAGCATCGCGCGCCAGCGACTCGAGCAAATGTTTGCGTTTTTGGAGATCCCCACGGATGGGAAGATAAAGCAAGATGCTCTTGTGAAGGCCGTGCGAGGCAAACCGCAAATTCGCAAATTGCTCTCAGGGTCTGCCCTTCTTGCTCCCCTGCGAGAACACCCGGCCAAGGTTTTTGCCTCCATGGGCAAAGAAGCCGTCAGCTGCTCCGCCTTGGTGCGTTTTCTCATACCTCAAAAAAGGGTGAACGCAGCTGAGTCTTCCGAGAGAGATTCCATTTCTGCTACGACAGTAGCAGCAACTGCTGCTTTGAAGAAGAGGGCGACCGCAGGCGTTGCAGGCTCCAAAAATAAGAAGAAGGAGAACCAGTGGGCAAACTTGAAGAAGCAAGCGGCCGTGGCGCGAGAGTTTGTTGCTCGATACAAAGACACCGGGGCCCAGGAGCTCGCCGCTCATTTCGAGGAGACCTTGGGCGCTGAAACAGTGGCAGCTCTGAGTCAAGACGCCCGCGCACGACTGTGGGAACCGCGAGAGGCGCCAATCGACATGCGTATCGATCCGAATATTTGCGTTAACGAGGCTGGTGAGCGCCTTTATGGCCAAAGCCCCACTGAAACCCAGCAATGGGTTAATGCACTTTCGAGTGACAAGTGGTTGGGCCTGCAAAGTGACATGAAAACTAGCAGGAATAAAAAAGGGGGTCTCGCCATGTGCGAAGCCTACTCGAGAGCTGCGGACTTGCCCACCGACCCTTCAACGTGGAATGCGCACGACGTGCGACAGTGGGTGCAGCGCAAGCTCGAGTTGCCCTCCCTTGCAAGCACATTTGAGACACTCACGGGTAAGCATCTTTTGGCCATCCTCGAGGAAGAAGAGCTTCCAGAGGGCATCACAGGAAATCTGCATCGGCGCAAAATTCTTGCCCATCTCGATCAACTGCGCGAGATTTATCACATTCTAAGATCACGTCGCAATCCACGAGCGCTCTCTCAGGATCTTCCCGAGTGGTGCGTTGCAGATGTTCTTGAATGGCTGTCTCAAAGCCTTGCAGCGCCGCGAGAGGTGCAGCGAGCGTTTCGAGCCCGATCCATCGATGGCTGTCTCTTGGCCAGTCTAAGTGCACAGGAACTCGTCACGGAAGTAGGGCTTGATAAGGGCTGGGCTGCCAAAGTGCACGGAGCTGTCGAGGCGCTTGGGCCCTTTGGCTTGCATGAACGTGCGAAATCTTCACATGCCAAAATCATTTCTTCCGAACGCTCCCCAATGATGCCAGGTGTCGACGATTTCGTGCATGGGGATATCGAAGAAGCAATGGAACAGGAAGAGCAACAGCAGCGGCGGCGTCAACAGGGCGTCGCTCGAGGGTCCGGACGAATTGCGGTCAATGCATTACGCGAAGATCGAGAGCTCCCCCAGCTTCAAGAAGAAGCACGGGACCGTTTGGAAGAACTAGTTGAAAGAATGTCGCCCAAGAAGGCAAGAGCGACCGCATCACGGTCACAATGTGAAGTGTTTGGCGGTGGCGCGAGTGGTCGCGCCTGTCTGAAGAGCATTGAGGCAGCGCTGTTTTCAGGCGGTCGAAAGACCGCTGAAGCCACGGTCGAGTCTTGGTTCAGTGAACGAGACTCCCTTTCGTTTGATGGATTTTCAAGCTGCCTAAAGGAGCTATTTTGTTCATCGTCATCGCTCCCCCGTGGACCGATCGATCGCCTTTGGACCGATGTCCTGGGTCTCGGATCGAAGGGTCGGCTTTTCGCGCACGTCGCGCGGCGTGTCCTTGTGCTTGGGCATGCTGCGCAAACTCCTGATGAAAAAAATGCTGGCCCGAGTGGCGAAGATGCCAGTGCAGCCTACATTCGCGAATTGCAAGAGGCTATAGGCAGGCTCCGCCTGCTCGACTTTAAGCAGCGTGGCGGCGATCCCGCGACAGTAAATGCACTCGTAGCTCGAGTCGCTGCGCGCAGGCGTGGGTATCACTCGTCTGCTTCGGAGAGGAAAAACAGTGTAGACTCGCAACGGGTGATTGCGTCCCTTGAAGAAGAGTTTGACCGAGCTCTTCTCGCAGAACTAGGATAGGCAGGCTAATTTACACAAGAGGGAAACTTATTATTCGCAGCAGAAGCATTAGAAGCATATGGCGGCATCAAGCGTAGTGCTGTCTTCAGTAGAGTCTTGGACGTCTTCCTCCTCGTCCTCCACGTCCTCGTCCTCCACGTCCTCGTCCTCGTCCTCCTCATGATCTGCGGTTGAAGAGAAGGCGTCATTCGAGACTCGCGTCTGTGCGAGAGCGATAGAGTAGCGCTCCGCGTAGAGCTTGAGAGTCCCGATGGGATTGATCACGGGCCTCAGGAGCCGCGCTTTGAGAAGGGCTTCCGGAAAGGGTTCGTTGAGTTTGTGCATTAGGACGATAACGCCCGTTGTCCCGGCCCTATGCGCACCAGCGAGACAGTGAATGAGCACAGACTCTCCTTGCTCCAAACCAGTGTCCACAAACTCGAGCATGGGCTCAGCAAAGGCCAAACACGCCTCGTTGGAACGGATTTCCTTTACTGTTTGCATCCAGGTCGCGATCCGAAAACGCATATAGTGCATGCTATCATCATCTTCAAAGAAATTTTTCATATCACCCGTGCAATTGACGACGCGCTTGATGCCATTCGCGTCGAGAATCTCCTTCGAGGATGCCGCATTTCGGTTACCAACGAAAACCTGGGCGCCAGTGTCTGGGTGCTTGTAAATAGCGTCGAGAGCATTGTACCTTTCCCGCCGGCCCAAATCAAGATTAAGCGCGGCGAAGATCATTTGCGCCTCATCGTCGAACTGCTCGTCGCTGCCCGCGTTGCTGGCCTTCATCCTTCTCCACATGCGCGTCTCCGAAGCGAAATTCTTCCTTCGTGCGTGCTGTGCGTGCTGTGCGTGTGCGCTGTTGTGTCCACGCGCCCCTTTTTCCCGGGCTTCGATGACGGCGCGTGGCTTCGCTCAAGGAGGGAACGAGCCCTTGAGCTGCTTCTCGTGCGGCACAGTTGCGCCTAGGGCTCCGTCGCGACGGAGCTCCGCGTACGCACTCGCGTCACCAGCCAGCTAGCTATCTATCTATACCGTCTCCCGCAAAAAGAGTCTCGCGGCCTTCCCGTCGCAGCGCGCTTTGGTGTTTGGTGTCTGCTGACAGCGAGTCGCCGACAAGTGGAGAGTGTACCACGTACGACGCACGCACACTGTCTGCAGGTTCGCGACTGCGTCCACGTCAGCATCACATGTGAAAGGTACCAAAGGCTGGGCAAGCTGGGTGGGCGAGCCCAATGAGCGAGAACGTAGGTAGGTTGCGAATTTATTCATTGGCGATTATCGATTCTCATGCAGAGGAAGAATGAGTAAGAACGAGAAGCGAGAACAACCTGCCTCGCGGACGCGATCGTTGACGTATGACCTGTGAGAGAGACAGCCTCTTTACTTTTTACTTTTTTCTCTCTGGAAAAGCTTGCCGGGCGCTGTTCGATAAAAGAGTAAAGGAATCTATTGATCATTGTGGAGTCGAAGAAAAGCCTTGAGGAAATCGACGATACGTGCAAGTATCTGGCCAGATATTTGCATGACCGGCGCAAAGGTGTCGCCAAACACCCGCAGATAAAACATGTTACAGCTGCTGAGCAAAGTCCAGAAAGCGCCAGCATCTTTGGCCCAACGCTCGTCGAAAGCGACACGTCCGCGGGAGTGGCATGCGACGCGTTCCCACCAGCCCTTGCGGTACTTTGGCAAGAAGGCTAGTTCAGAGACCCACTTGCAGCTCTTCCAGCCGTATAGAGTCGGGAAGACGAAACGAATTCCGCCATGCTCGATGGAAAGCGGATCGCCATTGCCGTCAGCAATGGCGAGAAAGCCGCCGTCCATGACATCCTCGCGATATGCCGGCACTGTGTAGCCTTCAGGACTCGACTGAAACAGCCAGCGCCAGTCTTCGTGCCAGACTTTGGAGCCGTGCTCTTGTGTTGCCTTTTCTCGGATAAGTTCGACAAGTTCTTGCATCGGAACACCTTTAAAGCAGAGTCCTTTGGTGCTCCATCCTGTGACGCAGTTCCACGTTACATCCCCAAAGGTCTGCGCGAGAGGCCTGAGGTCTGCAAGCGTCAATGTGAGTGACTTGCTCTTGGTGTTCTCGTCGCCGTGGTCAAAGGCAATTTTGAGCGACCAGCGGGCCTCATCTACTGCGCCTGCGATCTCTGGGTACTGAACTTGGGTCGGCCTGTAGCCAAGGTCGAGGACGATCCATTTGCGCGCGAGCAATTGACCTGCAGGAAGTCCGAGATCATTGGCCCGTTGCTGTTTTCTCGCTTCCTGCTCTGGCGTCCTTTCGCGCGCCCTCTCGCGGAGTCGCAGCTTTTTGTCCACGAGGGCCTGGACCTTTTTGGCGTCCTCCGCGCTCAAGTCGAGATTTGCCTCGTCATCCGCGTCAGGTCCGCCCGCGCCCAGGTAGAGAAGCACCACGGCGGCGCCTGCGATGATGGCCAGCGAGCTGCCTGCCCACGCTGCCGCGACTTTGGCCGCGGTCTTCATGGCGCTGTGCTTGAAATTCGTGACTGGCAAGGCATCCCGTCCTTCTTGTCTGTCTGTCTGTCTGTCTGTCTGTCTGTCTGTGTGTCTGTCTGTCACTGTGAGTGTGTGCGACATCATCGAGCGCGCAATCCTTCGTTCTTGAGGTGACCCTCCATTGTTACATTGACTCGAGTTGAGCGCGCAATCCTTTGCTCTTGAGGTGACCCCCGCTCTCCCCATATACATATCAACACGAGACCGTGCTTGTTGATGAACAACATAGCGCACCAGCTTGGAGGGCTGGTCGATAAGCACTTATGTTCGATGTGTCTATCATTTGCGCGTCACATCATCAAAAGGACGCAGAGCTGATTGGCTTGGGCATCAAACGTCCATCGGATGCGCAGAGAGAGAAAGCAGTCGCTGTGTCTCAAGCTGTGCTGGAGAAAAGCAAGATCAGCATGTAGCGGACATGTCGGAGGAAAGCAAAACCTGAACTTGGCCCCCAAAAAATCGAGCACCGCCCAATTCGCTACATCGAGGACGATGGCAACAAAGAATAAAATGGCAAGTGCAAAGGCGGATCTTACGTTTGACTACATTGTAATCGGCGCTGGATCCGCGGGATGCGTAGCCGCGTCCCGTCTGAGCGAGAACCCGGAGGTCTCGGTACTCTTGCTCGAAGCAGGTGGCTCGAATCAGACCTATGCGGTGCGGCAGCCTCTGGTGACGCTTGCGGGACTTCAGAACTCCAAACTTGACTGGGCCTTTCGCTCGGAGCCGCAAAGCCAGCAAAACGGGCGCGTGGCACACTGGCCCCGTGGAAAGTGCCTCGGAGGATCATCCTCGATCAACTACATGCTTTACGTTCGCGGCGACAAGCGCAACTATGATCAATGGGCTCGCGAATTTGGCTGCGAGGGATGGAGCTACGAAGAAGTACTTCCTTTTTTCAAGAAAAGCGAGAGCCTGACAAGAAGCAAAATGATGGACTCCAGCTATCATGATGCGAAAACGCACGGGTTTGAGGGTCCTCTCAAAGTTACAGATCTTGGCGACCCCAAGTACAAGTTTCCTGCAAAGTATACATCGGAATGCTTTGTAGCCGCCTGTGAGGAGCACGGCATTCAGGGCCCACGCGACTTCAACGGCGCTGAACAGGACGGCGCGGGCATGGCGCAGGTGACAGTGTGCGATGGCAAGCGTGTCGACACTGCCTCGGCGTTCCTCTTTACAACTGGCGCGATGAAGAGGTCCAACCTTACGGTGATGACCCACGCGCACGTTGAGCAGATTGTCATTGAGAATGGGGTCGCCATCGGCGTCCGTTTTAAATCGGGCAAGCACAGCCCTGCGACGCTCAAATCCGATGCTGTGCCGTCGCGGTTTGCGGGTGCTCGGCATGAAGTTGTGCTGTCAGCGGGGGCAGTGGGTACACCGCAGCTCCTCATGCTGAGCGGTGTCGGCCCGCGCGAAGAGCTGCAAAAGCACGGGATTGCGTGCGTCTCCGATCTGCCCGTGGGCGAGAATCTTTCCGACCACCTTCTCGTACCCATCGAGTACGCCATTGAGAAACACATTCCTTCGTTCTCGGGATCTGGGAGCGAGGTTTTGCGTGGATTTTATGATTATTACTCTAAGCGCAATGGCACGTTCGCAGCGCCTCTGGTGACTGCAATGGCGTTCTTTCGTTCTGGAGTGCGTCCTGAAGAGGATGGCAACGATGTGCAAATTCACTTTTGCCCGTACGCCTTCAACGACAAGAGAGTCCTGCGGGACAATCTCGGCTACGATACGTCGCAGCCGCGGTACAAGGATTTGGGCCCGCCAGCGCGAGTCATGTTTATTCCGACTGCAATTCGTCCTCGCAGCAAGGGGTCTGTCAAGCTACGTTCAGCAAGCGCGTTTGACAGCCCCGTGATCGACCCCAAGTATCTGGATCACGATGACGATCTGCGCATGCTGACCGCCTGCTACCGCAAGTGCATTGAGCTGGCGGAGAATTCTGCTGCATTTAAAAACCATCTTGGGGCGCAGACGGTGAACGAAGACTCGGCCTATGCCCCAGACTCGGACAAGTACATTGAGGAAGAGATCCGCAACTGCAGTCTGACCATCTACCACCCCGTTGGCACTGCTAAGATGGGTCGTGTTGACGATCCAAACACGGTTGTCGATGCCAAGACGCTCAAGGTAAAGGGAGTTCGCAATTTGCGCGTGGCGGATGCCAGCGTATTTCCCGAGGTTCCTTCGGGCAACACCAACGCTCCTGCCATCATGGTTGGCGAGCGCGTGGCAGATATGATAATCAGGAGCAGGACGGCGTCACAGGAGTTTCAAGCATAAAATATATCTTGACATAAAATAAAAAGAAACAGCAAGCGCTACACTCTACGCAACGCGAATCTGCACTGTATATCGCGCTGCGCAGGCAGCTGGCCACGGTAACTTTTCGCTGGCTGGAATTATTTCTGGAGAGTCTGGCCGCGGATCATAGCGGCGGCACGCTCACCGACCAAAATGGAGGGAGCATTGGTGTTGCCCGAAGGAACCTCGGGATAGACACTTGCGTCGGCGATGCGCAGATTGCGAAAGCCCTTGACCTTGAGCGTCTTGGCATCGACAACCGTGTTGGGATCGTCCACGCGACCCATGGTCGAGGTGCCGACTGGGTGGTAAATGGTGCAGGCGCCGTTGCGGATCTCCTCGATAATGTATTCGTCCGAGTCCGGGTGGTATTCAGAGTACGGGTTGACGCTGCGCTCACCGAGGTGATCCTTGTAGGCCTCGGAGCGCTCGGCAAGATCGATACACTTGCGGTAGCAGTAGAGCAAGGCCTTGACGTCATCGTCGTGCTCGAGGTAGTTGGGGTCGACACGAGGCGCATCAAAGGGGCACGCGGAGCGAAGCGTGACGGTGCCCTTGCTCTTGGGCCGAACGAGCGACGGGAGGAAGACGGCGCGCGCCGGTGAGCCGAGATCATCGTAGCGTGGCTGCGTCGTGTCGAGACCAAAGTTGCGCATGGTGAGCTCCTTGTCGTTGGAGCAATACGGCGTGAAGTGGATTTGCAAATCGTTGCCATCCTCTTCGGGGCGAATTCCGGAACGGAAAAAGGCCATGGCGGTGACGAAGGGGATGGTGAAGACGCCCTCGCCCTTGACGTAGTAGTCCCAGAAGCCCTGTGCAATGTCCATGAGGGAGCCAGAGAAAGACGGGATGTGGTCTTTGATGGCGTACTCGAGAAAAACGAGGAGGTGGTCGGACATGTTGCGACCGACGGGGAGGTCCGCGACGCAGGGAATGCCGTGCTTTTCGAGCTCTTCGCGGGGGCCAATGCCGCTGAGCATGAGGATTTGCGGCGTGCTGACCGAGCCCGCAGAAACGATGACCTCCTTGCGTGCCGCCACGAAGCGCGAAGGAATGGCATCGGTCTTGAGCGTCTCGAGGTCGTGATCTCCGGCCTTGTAGATGACGCCCGTGACGAGGTCGCCCTGGGTGACGAGCTTTTGCACGTGAGCATAGGTCAGGACGGTGAGGTTGGGACGCTCGAGGGCGCCGGTCTCAAAGAGGAACATGGATGCGGTGTCATTGCGCTTGCCGTCCGATACGGAGATCTGGGAAAGGCTCGCGCCCTCTTGCTCCCTGCTATTGTAGTCGTGCGGGCCCCTGATGCCGTGTTCGTTACAAGCGGCCACAAAGCACTCCGAGGTGTACTTTGCGGGGAACTTGCACATGGGATCGTTGATGTCCGTCACCTTGAGCGGGCCCTTGCGGCCGTGGAGGCTCTCATCATGGTGCGTGGGATCCATGTCCTTGCTGGTGATGAGGTTCTCGCTCTTTTTGAAGTAGGGCAGGCACTCCTCGTAGCTCCATCCCTCGCATCCGAACTCGTTGGCATACTGGTCGTAGTTGCGCGGGTCGCCGCGGACGTACACCATGTAGTTGATGGACGAGGAACCGCCGAGGCCCTTGCCGCGGGGCCAGTGCGAGATGCGTCCCTCTTGGTGCTTTTGGGGCTCTGTGCGAAAGGCCCAGTCGAACTTGGAGTTCTGCATGGTCGGGCATGTGAGCATGGGGTGGCGCACCTCGAAGGTCTGGTTGTTGCCGCCTGCTTCGAGCAGGAGCACGGACACCTTGGGGTCTTCGCTCAGTCTCGAGGCCACCACGCACCCTGCGGACCCGGCGCCGATGACAATGTAATCATACTCGGCCAGGATCTCCCCGCCGTTCACGAGTCCCGCCGTCTCGTGCACCTGGACGCCGCTGCTTTCCTCCCGCGCCGCGCCACGCAGGTGGCTCGCGAGTTTCTCCACGCGGCGCTTGCCGGCCTCGTCCGCCTCCATCCTGCCTGCCGCTCTCCGCCCGCGTCTCGCGCTCGCTCGCTCGCTCCCTCGCTCCTTTTCTGCGCCGCGCCGTTGGCGATTTGCTTTGCTTTGCTTTGCTTCGCTTCGCTTTGCCTCCTCGCTCGCGCCGCTGCGAGCCCGAGTCCGACGCCCCTTACGAGCAAACGGGTACGTACTGCGCCCGAAGAGACTCCGCAGCCAGCCCGCCAGCAAGCAAGCAAGCAAGAAAGCAAGAAAGAAAGAAAGAAAGAAAGAAAGAAGAAAGAAAGGAAGAAAGAAAAGATACGCCGGCCCGTCCAGATGCCGCAGCCAAGACGCGTCGCAAGGCGGGCCTCCTGCCGGCGCTGGACGGAGTCGAGCTCGCCCTCGCCCTCGCCCTCGCCCTCGCTCTCGCTCTCGCGCGCGCTCTGCTCTCTGTGCAGGCGGGGAAGCGTCTTCTGCGCCGCGTCCGGGCCCTGGCCGCGCCTCGAGGCAGTGAGTGGCCCGCGCGAGCAGTGGCGGACCTGGGGTATCTTCGCCCCGCCCCGGGTCGACTGAACCGGCGCCGCGCGGGCCGTCGACAGCGCTGCGAGCCGCTGCTCTGCGTCGCGCCGCTCCACGCTGCGCCGCGCTGCTCTGCGCTGCGCTGCGCTGCAGTCGCGCGTGCACAACAGAGGGCGCGGGCGAGCGAGGAGGACGCCGCGCGGCCGGCGGCCAGCAGTGGCAGCGGGCGGGGCCGGTCCGCCGGCCCGCCGGTGCGGAAGACGACACGCGCGCACCCCGGTGTGCGCGGTATCCAAAGGGGGCGGGGACAGGGTGTGCGCCAAGCAAGCGCGAGCACGCACGTGGAGCCGAGGGAGAAAGAGGGAGAGAGAGAGAGAGAGAATTTTCGTTTTATAGAAGCACCTGTCACGCTGATGCGTTGCGGGAAGTCGTCTAGGGCCCGGCGCGGATCATGTCGGCCGCGCGCTCGCCGATCATGATGGCGGGGGCGTTGGTGTTGCCGGAGACGATGTCGGGCATGACCGAGCAGTCGGCGACGCGGATGTTGCGGAAACCCTTGATCTTGAGCGTCTTGGCGTCGCAGACCACGGTGGGATCGTCGAGGGAGCCCATCTTGGCCGTGCCGACCGGGTGGTACACGGTGCACGTCTTTTTGCGAATCTCCTCCCGGATGTACTCGTCCGAGTCCGGCGCGAACCTCGCGTCAGGGTCGATGACCCGCTTGGCGAAGTGGGGCCCAAGAGCCTTGGTCTTCTCCGCAATCTCCATCGTCTTGCGGTAGCAATAAACCAGGGCATCGACGTCAATCTCCTCGCTGAGGTAGTTCGGGTCAATAAGAGGCGGGTCAAAGGGACTCGCCGAGTTGAGCCCAACATGACCGCGGCTGTGCGGACGGTCAAGCGTCACCATAAAGTTGCAGCGCTCGAGACCCTTTTCTTGGGTCTCCCTGGTCGTGGTGTCGAGACCGAAGTTGGCCTTGATGCGATCAAGGTCGTTGCCCGGGTAAGGGACGAGGTGGATCTGCAAGTCGTTGCCGTCCTTTTCGGGGCGGAGGCCGGATCGCAAAAAGGCCATGGCAGTCACGCCTCCCGACATCAAGGGGCCCGTGCTGTTGACATAGTAGTCCCAAAAAGCCTTGATGACCTGAAGCGGCTTGCCCGAGAATGACGCAACGCCTGGGGCGTACTCGTACTCGAGAAAAGCAAAGAGATGGTCGACGAGATTCTTGCCGACAGGAAGATCAGCAGCGACGGGAATGTTGAACTTTTCCAGCTCGGCGCGAGGTCCAATGCCGCTGAGCATGAGCACCTGCGGCGTGTTGGTCGTGCCAGCGCTCACAATGACCTCCCTGCGGATCGGGATGAATTGCGAGGGGATTTTGTCGGACTTGAGCGTTTCGGCATCGACATCGCCGGTCTTGACGAGGACGCCGACGGCAGTGTCGCCCTGAATGACAATCTTCTCCACGTGCGCGTGCGTGACGACGGTGAGATTGGGGCGCTTGATGACGTCATTGTCGAAAAGGAAGCAAGTGGCAGTGTCCGTGCGCTTACCATCGTGAATCGTCACCTGCGCGAGGCTGGCGCCTTCCTGGACGGGTCCGTTGTAGTCGTGGGGGCCCTTGATGCCGCACTCGCTGCAGGCGGCAACGAAGCGTTCACCCGTCTCGCGTGAGACCATCTCGTACGCCGGATCGTTGAGGTCCGTGACCCGGAGAGGGCCCTTGGTGCTGTGGTGGCCGCTGGCGTGAAAAGAGGAATCCATCTTGTCACTGGTGATGAGGTTCTCGGACTTGAGAAAGTACGGCAGCACGTCCTTGTAGCTCCAGCCCTCGCAGCCGTACTCCTCCTCCCACTGGTCGTAATTGCGCGGGTCGCCGCGAACGTAGAGCATGGCATTGATGGACGAGGATCCGCCGAGGCACTTGCCGCGCGGCCAGTGCGAGACGCGGTCATCCTGCTTTGTCTGCGGGGTCGAGCGGTGCGCCCAGTCATATGGCGAGTTCTGCAGCTCGTCGAATTTGACGAGCGGATGCTGCACGGCCATCACGGACTGATTGTTCCCACCGGCTTCGAGGAGGAGCACCGACACATTCGGGTCTTCGCTCAGCCGCGACGCCACCACGCAGCCCGCTGACCCCGCGCCAATCACCACATAATCATAGCTTCCCGAGATGTTCCCGCCGTCCTGAAGGCCCGAGGTCTCCTGCGTCTCGAGCGTGGCCTTGGCGCCCTCCTCGGCAGCCGGCGCCTGCAGATGACCCACGAGCTTCTCCACGCGCGCCGCCATCCTTTTCTTCTCCTCCTCCTCCTCCTCCCCCTTCGCCTTTTGGCGTCGCTGGTGTGGCTTGCTGCCGCGCTCTCAGTTCTGTGTTTGCCCGCGAGCAGCCCAGCAGCAGCAGCAGCAGCAGCAGCAGCATCCGCCGCACAACGAGGACGAGACCCGCGCGAGCGCCTGCAGTCCCGCTTCGTCCGACCCGCCCCCGGCCCGGATACCGTTCCCCGCTCCACAGTCTGACGACGATCATGCTCATGGCTCGGCCGGATCCTGGACCGCGCGCGGTCTTGCCGAGCCCGCCTGCCGAGCCGAGCGCGGCCGCGGCTCGGATCAACCACTCTCACCCGTCTTCGCATCTTCGCACGAAAGAGATCGATCGATCGATCCGGAGCGAGGAGCGAGAGATCGAAGTAAGGCAGGGCAAGGCACGGCAAGGCAAGGCAAGGCAAGGGAAGGTGACGAGGCCGGCCGCGGAAGACTGCGGACGACAGATCTTGTCCGCAGTTCTACCGGTCCGTCGTGGGAGTGACGGACCAGCCTAGGCTGAGCTGAGTGGGAGCGAGAGTGGCAGGAAAACAGTGGGACGAGGATCGACCGACAGCGAGCGCCGGCGGGAGGCGGCACGGATACGGACTGGCGGTCGCCGACGGGCGAGATGGGATAGTGATGGAGATGGTGACGACGATGGGCGGAGCGTGTGGAGGGGAGGGAAGAAGCGTACGTTCGCGGCGGCTGTGGCGATGATGACAAGCGAACAGTGCGATGAAGAGTATACTCTGGTCGCAACGAGGACAACGAGCATGCACATACGTATACAAGCTTGATGGTCTGGCGATGATGCCTGCCATAGCCATGATGCTGTCAAAGGTCGTATTCATGAAAACGTTATAAAAAGAATGTAAAATGTAAAGACCCCAAGGTCGCGTCGTGGTCGTCGTGTGCGCGAGCTTGCTTGCGTTGCTTGCTGCTCAGGAGGACTGGATCATGGCGGCCACGCGCTCGCCAATCATGATGGCAGGGGCGTTAGTGTTGCCCGAGATGACATAAGGCATGACGGAGCAGTCACCGACGCGAATGTTGCGGAAACCCTTGACCTTGAGGGTCTTGGCGTCGCAGACGACCGTGGGGTCGTCGAGACGACCCATCTTGGTCGTACCGACGGGGTGGTAGATTGTAGACGCACGCTTGCGGACCTCGGCCTCAATGTACTCGTCCGAGTTCGGGTCGTACTTGATGTCTCGGTCAATGATGCGCTCGGCAAAGTGGCCCGAGAAAGCCTTGGTCTTCTCGGCGAGGTCCAGGCACTTGCGGTAGCAAGACATGAGCATGCGGACGTCCCTCTCGTCATCGAGGTACTTGGGGTCAATGAGCGGCGCGTCAAAGGGGTTGCTGGACTTGAGGCCGACGCGGCCCTTGCTGTACGGGCGAATAAGGGACGGCAAGAAAATGGCCCGGTTCGTGACGTTCGACTTTAAAAGGTCTTGGTAGTACGTCTGTGCAGTGTCGAAGCCAAAGTTGCGTTCGACCTGCTCCAAGTCATTGCCGGCATACGGGATAAAGTGAATTTGTAAGTCGTTGCCGTCTTCCTCGGGGCGAATGCCGGAGCGGAAAAACGCCAAAGCCGTCGCCGGCCCGAACATAAAGGGGCCCGAACTATTGACGTAGTAGTCCCAAAAGGCCTTGATGACCTGCAGGGGCTGACCGGAAAATGCAGAAACATG
The DNA here is from genome assembly GCA_003116975.1 of Aurantiochytrium sp. KH105. NCBI lineage: Eukaryota > Bigyra > Thraustochytrida > Thraustochytriidae > Aurantiochytrium > Aurantiochytrium sp. KH105. The sequence continues at coordinate 861,484 of BGKB01000044.1, forward strand.
ATCCTTGTAGGCGTACTCGAGGAAGAAGAGCAAGTGGTCTTCGAGGTTCTCTCCGACGGGGAGATCGGCAATGACGGGAATGTTGACCTTTTCCAGCTCAGCGCGAGGTCCAATGCCGCTGAGCATGAGGACCTGGGGCGTGTTGACGGCGCCACCGCAAACGACGACCTCCTTGCGAATACCCACGTACTGCGAGGGGATCTTGTCCGAGTTGAGGGTCTCGGCATCGTGGTTGCCCGTCTTGACCAGGACGCCGACCGCAGTGTCCCCTTGAATGACAATCTTTTCCACGTGAGCATAGGTGACCACGGTGAGGTTGGGGCGGTTGATGGCGCCATTGTCAAAGATGAATGCAGAAGCCGTGTCGACGCGCTTGCCGTTGTAGGTCGAGTTCTGCGACAAGCTTGCGCCCTCTTGCTCGGGTCCGTTGTAGTCGTGCGGTCCGCGGACGCCGCATTCGTTACAGGCGGCCACGAATCGCTCCGAGGTATCGCGCGCAACACTAGGATAAATGGGGTCATTGATGTCAGTCACCGTGAGAGGGCCATTGCGACCGTGATACGCGGCAGGGTGAAAGTTGGGGTCCATCTTGTCGCTGATGACGAGATTCTCCGACTTGAGAAAGTAAGGAAGCACGTCTTTGTAGCTCCAGCCCTCGCAGCCGAGCTCCTGTTCCCATTGGTCGTAGTTGCGCGGGTCACCGCGAACATAAAGCATGGTGTTAATCGACGACGATCCGCCAAGGCACTTGCCGCGGGGCCAGTGCGAGACACGGCCGGCTTGCTCGCGCTGCGGCTCCGAGCGGTAAGCCCAGTCATATTCCGAATTTTGCAGGTCAGCGCACGTCACGAGCGGCTGGAACACCCTGTAGACCTGGTTCGTTGGGCCGGCCTCGAGCAGGAGCACCGACACGTTCGGGTCTTCGCTCAGCCGCGAGGCCACCACACATCCTGCGGAGCCCGCGCCAATCACCACATAATCGTAATCGCCCGAGATGGTGCCGCCCTCCTGGAGCCCCTTTGCCGCAGTTTCTTGCGCGTGGACCTTGGCATCGGCATTGGCGGCGCCCGGCGCATCGAGGTGGCTCGCGAGCTTTTGCACTCGGCGAGCGCCCTCCATCTTCTTTCGGCTTGTCTTGGCTTGTGTCTTGGCTTGGCTTGGCTCGCTTGGCCTTGCTTGCCTGACCTTGTTTCGTGTCTCGCGAAGTCTCTTTTCTTCCCAAGGGCGGGCGATGATTCGGATTTGGCGACCCTCGCACGACTCGAGCGCACGCAGCAGCAGCAGCAGCAGCAGTGCAGTGCAGTGCAGCACAGTGCAGCTAAGCCGAAGCAAAAGAGCTCTTTGCGCCCCGAGTGCCCTCGAGACTGACCCGAGGGTTGGCGGCGGGTCGCGCTTGGGACTCCCGACAGTCCAGGATATGCCTAAGTCCGTCGGGACGCATCGTCTGAGCGTCCCCGCCGCGCCAAAGATACTGCCAAAAGTGGCGAAAGGAAGGCAGTGGCCACTGCGAGGGAGGCTGCCGCCCGAACTCGGCCATCCCGCCCCCCCAACGATCCGTTTTTCGAAGAGAGAGCACGGCCTCTGCAACCTGAAGGCGGCTGGGCTTCTTCTTCACTTCACCTTCTTGCTTGAGGGCTGAGGCTGCATCGTGGTGGCCAGCGTCGTCGAGTTGAGAGCAGTCATACTGTACGCGATAGCGTTAGCTGGCAAGGATAGCGTACGCGATGAAGGCGGAACGGGTGGTGAGCTGACAACCAGGAAAGAACAATGAAACAAGAATGACGTCAACAATGAAATCAACTAACTCAACAACAATGAACTCATCAACAGTGAACTCAACAACAATGAACTCATCAACAATGAACTCACCAACAATGAAATGACAACCATGAAAGAAGAACAACAACATCACCAGTAAACAATGACGAACCATGAAGAACAACAATAGGGCCTAATAAGCCTACGCAAATGCAGTGTCGATTCGCAACTTGGCCAATTGTCGATCATCAAGACGGCCAGAACAAGAATGCATAATAGCATCTGAGATTTATAAAAATAAGAAAGCTGCAGCGAAGATTTAGACCATGTCGGCCTGAATCATGGCCGCGGCGCGCTCGCCAATCATGACGCTGGGCGCGGAGGTGTTGCCCGAGATGACGTCCGGCATGATGCTGGCGTCGGCGACGCGGAGGTTGCGGAAGCCCTTGATCTTGAGCGTCTTGGCGTCACAGACGACCGTGGGATCGTCGAGACGGCCCATTTTGGCCGTGCCGACCGGGTGGTAGATGGTACAGGCTTTGTTGCGGATCTCCTCCTCAATGTAGGCATCAGAGTTCGGGTCGTGCTTGGAGTGACGGTTGACGACGCGGCCAGCGAGGTGACCCTCGAAGGCCTTGGACTCGGCAATCTTCATGCATCTGCGGTAGCAGTTGACAAGCATGGCAACGTCAGTCTCGTCGTCGAGGTAGTTGGGGTCGACGAGGGGCGGCTCAAAGGGGTTGGCCGAGTTGAGGCCAATGTAGCCCTTGCTGTACGGGCGAATGAGCGAGGGCAAGAACAGGCAGCCGCCAGGCGGCTTCTCGTCCGAGTACTCCGGGCGCGTGGTGTCGATTCCAAAGTTGCGCGTGAACTGATCGAGATCGTTCTGGGCGTAGGGGATGAAGTGAATCTGGAGATCGTTGCCGTCGCGTTCGGGGCGGAGTCCCGAGCGGAAGAAGGCAAGCGCAGTCGTGACGCCCGACATGAAAGGGCCCGTGCTGCGCACATAGTAGTCCCAGTAGGCCTTGAGCACCTGGAGCGGCTGGCCCGCAAAGTACGGGACGTTCTCCTTGTAGCTGTACTCGAGGAAGAAGAGCAGGTGGTCGTAGAGGTTCTTGCCCACGGGAAGATCAGCAATGACTGGAATGTTGAACTTTTCGAGCTCTTCGCGAGGACCGATGCCGCTGTGCATGAGGAGGTGCGGGGTGCTGACGGCACCGCCGCTGACGATGACCTCCTTGCGCGCGGCAACGAATTGGGACGGGACCTTGTCCGAGCTGAGGGTCTCGATGTCGTAGTCGCCGGTCTTGACGAGGACGCCGACAGCCAAATCGCCCTGAATGAGGATCTTGTGGACGTGCGCGTGCGTGACAACGGTGAGGTTGGGGCGGTTGATGGCGCCGTTGTCAAAGAGGAAGGCGGACGCGGTGTCGACGCGCTTGCCATTGTTGATGGCCACCTGCGAAAGGCTTGCACCCTCCTGCACCGGTCCGTTGTAGTCGTGCGGGGCCTGGATGCCGACCTCGTCACAGCCAGCCATGAAGCGCTCGCCGGTCTCGCGCGAGACCATTTGGCAGGCGGGGTCCAAGTTGTCCGTGATGGACATCTCGCCGTCCGTGCCGTGGAAGCCCTTGGCGTAATGGTTGGGGTCCATCTTGTCGCTCATGACCTGGCGCTGCGACTTTTTGAACCACGGCAGGACGTCCTTGAAGCTCCATCCCTCGCAGCCGTACTCTTCCTCCCACTGGTCGTAATTGCGCGGGTCGCCGCGGACATAGAGCATGGTGTTGATGGAAGTCGATCCTCCGAGGCACTTGCCGCGAGGCCAGTGGGCAACGCGGCCCTCCTGCTTCTTTTGGGGCGTCGAGCGAAAGGCCCAATCGTACGGGGAGTTCTGCAAGTCGAAGCAAGTGGCCAGCGGCTGGGCTACGCGCGAGACCTGGTTGGTCCCGCCAGCCTCGAGCAGGAGGACGGAGACATTGGGGTCCTCGGTGAGCCGGGAGGCAACGACGCAGCCGGCTGCGCCCGCGCCAATGACAATGTAATCGAACTCGCCCGAGATTTCGCCTCCCGATTGGAGTCCCGCAGTTTCTTGCGCCTCGAGAGTCGCCTTGGGCATGGGCGCGCGCTCCGCCTGCAGATGGCTCGCGAGCTTTTGCATGCGGCGCACGCCTCCATTGCTCTCGGCGGACGCCATGCTCCCTTGCCTTTTGAATTCGATTGGATTGAACTCAACTATACTACCCTTGGCTTGCGTTGCTTTCGGGCTTGGGGTCTTTGGGGTTCTGGTTTTGGCTTTTGGAGATCTGCCTCGATGATTTCTTGATTTTTTGTACGTTCTGCCTGCGTTCAACGAGAGTCAAGCTCGGCCGTCGACAAAGCCTGATCGGTCCGTGGCGGCTGCGGTTCGCTTCGCTCCGCAGCGCAGTGTGCTCTGCTGTTGCTAGCAGCCCATCGAAGATCCCAGTCCTTCCCCCTCGGATCATGCCCCAGGAATCGAAGGCGTGCATGCTCATGCATTTGCAAGCATCCTGCCTATCTCCCCACCCCCGCACGCAGGCCCGGGGTCAGTCAGACGCCCCGCCGGCTGAGGTCGCGCGTGCGCCGTCTGCAGCGGGATTCTGCGCCGCGCCCAGGATACGCTCGCGCAGGTGCGCCCAGACAGCGCTCTCGGGAGGGCTTCGCACCCGCCTCTTCCGCCCCGGCGCCCCAGAACGTTGCTGCGACAGCGACGGCGACGGTCGATCCCGCTCGCTCAGTCAGTCAGGAGCACGTCGCAGTCGCAGTCGCTGTCGCGGTCCGGGAGAGGCGCGAGGACTGACTGCGAGATCGCTTTGCGGTGGCTAGGAGTGGTTTTTGCGAGTTCTGGGGTCGTAAGATGTAAAAGAGCGTCTCGAGGTCATGGACGTTTTCGTCGCGTTCGTCGGGGGACTCGCGGTGGCGGACGAAGCAGCTACGCTGTGCTGCTGCTGCTGGCGGGCGGGCTGCAGGCGGCTCCTGCCGCGGATCTTCGACTTTGAGCTGCATGGATGTGACTGTGATCTGTGATCAAAGAAAAGGAGCCTGCGCGGGCGGTGCGGCGAGTGGCCGCCCGCTTCCCGGCTAACCAACCCGTCGTCCTCTATCCATCCATCGCTCGCGGGGCCCGTTCTGTCCTGTCTGTCACCAGGACGGTCTGCCGACGCCGCAGCGACTGCGAGCAAACCCGGGCGCTGTCTCGGCGACGCACGTCCATCCTCTGCGTGCGACGCGGCGCCAGTCCCGCCGCGCCAGCCAGACCCGCACCTGCCCACTTCGTACGAGGCCGGCTGCCTGCAGTGGCAGAACGAACCGAGGGGGGTGCGCGCGGGCACACTCGGGTCCCCACCGGGTGTGCGCGGGGACCGGGGTGTGCGCGGGGACCGGGGTGCGCGCAAACTAGGGTAGGGTTCGTGTGCGCCGAATGGCTGGCGGAAGCGAGGGGCGGGCGGCGAGCGCGTAGCGCGGCGGTAGGGGGTCCTAGCGCGGGGCGGGGGTGCGCGGCGGGCGGGAACGCGGGGAGCGCGGGGAGGAGCGGTGGCGGCGGGCTGGCCGGGAGGGGTGGCGAGGGCGGCAGGCAGGGAGGGCGCGGTAGAGCTGATTGAGCAGTCGCAGCAGGCAGGTCGCGGAGGAGATCTCAGAGCGCGCGAGCGGTGTTCGAGCAAGATGGCGGAGTCCAAGATCGTGAAGCCTGACGGCAAGCAGCCGGACGAGTTTGAGCTCAAGGTCGCGGATGAGATCTTCAAGCTCGAGACCTCGAGCTCGGAGCTCAAGGAGGCCGACCTCCAGGGCCTCTACATCATTGGCGCCAAGGAGGTGACCGTGGACGGCAGCCGCAAGGCCGCCGTGCTCATGGTCCCCTACAAGCTCCTCGGTGAGTTCCGCAAGATCCAGCAGCGTCTGGTCCGCGAGCTCGAGAAGAAGCTCCAGGGCCACCACGTTGTTATTATTGGCCACCGCACCATCTACGGCGACTCGTTCAACCGCAACATCAAGACCCAGGGCGTCCGGCCCAGGAGCCGCACCCTCACCCATGTGCACGAGGCTATTCTCGACGACCTCGTCTACCCGACCGAGATTGTTGGCAAGCGCACCCGCTACCGCCTTGATGGCTCCAAGCAGCTCAAGGTTTTTCTGCACACCAGGGACCAGGTGAACATTGAGACCAAGCTCGATACCTTCTCGACCGTGTACAAGAAGCTCACATCGAAGGATGTCGTGTTCGAGTTCCCGGTGGAGAACTAAACAAAAAACAAAGTGCCCAGCTTTTGCCTGATCCTCTTTCTTTTGTCTTCTCCTCTTTCTCCTTTACTTTTTCCGGCTTTTCTCTTCTCCTTCTTCTTCTCCTTCTTCTTGGTTCTCTTTGCGTCTTTGTATATTTCTTTCTTGCTGCTCGTAACTTGAAAACGTCGACTCTGGGGTTTGGATGGGGTTGTCTGTGTTGCACTTATATTGATGGAAAACGTGCTCGGTCTCGGCCATGTATGGCGAACAATGCTCTTGCTTGTGTGCAGCATCGATAGCTTTTGCTTGTTAGCCCGATGCGTTCATAATTGTCGCCGCGCTCGTTTTTTGGATTTTTGGATCTCTGCAAATGTAAAAAGGGGGTCCGAAAGTCGTTGGATAGTTTTAAAATTTGACGTTCCAGGATGCAAGAGTTCCTTTGTAGCGCGGGTTTGCCTGGGTGGTGTTACACGAGCAACAATGTAACGTCGTTTCAGACAAGAATAAAAAAAAAGTGGAGTTGGTGGGGGGGGGAAGAAGAATTGGAAGACACACGACTTTCCCATTGGCGAGGAATGAAAAAACTCACTCATTGGAACTCGACACGAGACGCGGCCTCATTCGAGCGAAAGCAAGCAATGCAACGTCGCTCCAGACAAGAAAAAAGAAATGAGAAGGTGGGGGGAAGAACGATTTGATTGTACACGACTTTCTCACTACTCATCGGGCCTCGACTCGAATCGCGACCTCATTGGTGCGAAAGCAGGGGAGGACGAAAGGCGAGTTGTAGCCTCGAAATGCCCAGATGGGGTTTCCGTCTTCGTCCTTGACAACCTTGAACTGATTGCCCTCGAGATCCATTTCGAAAGACTTCCTCATTGGACCTCGACTCGAATCGCGACCTCGTTGGTGCGAAAGCAGGGGAGGACGAAAGGCGAGTTGTAGCCTCGAAATGTCCAGATGGGGTTTCCGTCTTCGTCCTTGACAACCTTGAACTGATTGCCTTCGATATCATTTTCAAGGGTGTTTGCCGTGCGAAGGGCCCGTTTGGCGGAACGGTCGGGACTGGAGATGCCCGCAAATGTGTTGACGGCCACAGTCTCGCCTTCGACCAGCCGAATGTGCACACGCTTGTCACTCGGGGTGGGCGGTTTCTCTTGCTGCGTTACGAACTTGTGTGGAAGGATAAAAGCCATGGTTTGCTCCTCATCAGCCTTGCCGCCCATAACCACGGGAGCCGTCATGTCGATGCTTTTGGGTTTCGTGGTCTTGGACATGACTACGGGTGCGGTCATGTCGACAGCCTCGGGCTCGTGCGAAGCCTGGCCCTCGTTTTGAGGTGTAGACATGACACCAATGTACTTGGCAAGTGTCCAAAAGGCCGCGGAACTAAAGTCTTTTTCCGTTTTGGCATCAGGAAACTCGCTCGAGACCACGTACGCCTCGTACCGCGCGCCGTACTTGCGCACCTCTATCTTCTCCTGCTCAAAGGAGGCCAGCACGTCGTACGAAGGCGTCTCCACGTCGATCTTCCCAAACACGGTGCCCATCGTGCGAGTCCCCGATAGGGAGTCCCGCGCCCGCGCGTGCTGTCTTGCACAAGGATGTGTTCTGCGATAGCCTGCTCGCTTGCGTGACGTATACCTGGCTTTTGCGCGCTGCTTGCCGGACGGAGGCCTCGTTGCGTCTCGTGTATGCGATGCGATTGGGCCAGACAATCTTTTGCTGCTCTCTCGCTCTCCCCGAGGGAGGGAGGCGTTGAAAGGATTGCCGCTGAGGCTGAGATCGCAATTCAACTATAGCCTATGCTTTTACTACTTACGAGAAGAAAACAAAAAAGAGCTGTCGCAAGAAGGACTGTAACAAGGAGGTCAAGCCTTTGCGCGCCCTGAAGATATGCAAGAGAGAGAGAATGAACAAGAAGAAAAACAAGAAGAAAAACAAGAAGAAGAAGAAGAAGAACAAGAACAAGGAGGAGAGGATACTGACATGTTACTTGAGGATGAGCTTGACGGCATCCTTTTTCGGGTAAAGCTTGAACTTTTCAGGATGCTTGCCCAAATACTTTTTCACCTTGACTTCGCCAGGGGTCTTGACTTTGCCTTTGGCGAGAAGTGCCATGAGATCCTGGAAAGGCATCTTGTGTTTCTTTGCAGCCTTGAGCGCGTCGCGAACCTCCTTTTTCCAAGTGACCTTGGAGTTTGACTCCTTTTCAGGCTCAGCAGACGGCTCGTCTGCGGACGCACCTTCTGCACTAGATTTGGCGTCCTTGTTCTTGTCCTTTTTCGCTTTCTTATCCTTCTTCTTGGCGCTCTTTGTGTCTTTGTCGTCATCCTTGTCCTCCGTCTTTTTCGCCTTTTTGGAATTCTTTTCTTCCGTGGAGCTCTTGTTTTTTTCAGCGTCACTGTCGCTGTCGCTGTCGCTGTCGCTATCGCTGCTGCTGTCACTACTGTCGGTGCTCTGGGCCCGCGAGCGCTTCTTGTTGGCCTTTTTGTCAGTGCCGTTTTCTTGCTTCTTTTCCTTGGCAAGAGCGGCCTCGGCCTTGGCCTTGTCCATTTCGACCTTTTCGTCGCTCCACTGCTTCTGCAGCGCCTCCCAGATCGACGTGACCACTGGCGGCGGCACACGAAAGCTGTTGTGAACGTAATTGACAAACTTTTTCTGTTTGCGCGGCACGTTCTCGAAGGCAGTCATCTTTTGCAAAATGTCCGTGGCCTCAGGACTGAGCGAGATCGTACCAGCGGCTGCCTTTTCGGCAACGCGTGTGACGGCATCGGTCCAGCGCTCCTGGGGGTCTTCCTTGCCATTGGACTTGCCGGCCTTGGGTCCTTGGTACAGGGCGCCCTGGTACTTTTCAGCCTCCGAAATGCAGGTATTGTGCTCCTTGTACTGATCGCCTTCGAATCGTACGCCGCAGTCAACGCAGCTCAAGACCCAGCAGTCTCTGCACTTGAATTTGTAGTGGTTATCCACCTTGGGCTTCTTGACTGTCTCCTGGCAGGCGTCGCAGATGAAGGACACCATCTTCTTCTTGTTGGTTGGTGGTTGTCTTGTGCTCGCAGTAGCTCGCGCTCTGGTCTTGCTTGCCACTTCGCTTTCTCCTTTACTCCTTCCTTGGGCCCGTGGCCTCGGCACGCGCGCCCCTCGCGTCTCCTCGCTTCGTCCCTCTCTCTGTCGTAGCGAGAAGAACTGCCGCGCTCGCTCGCTCGCTCGCTCGCTCGCTCGGAACCATCGATCGCATTCGGGGGACACTTTTGTATGTGTCCCCTGTGCACATGCCAAGAAGATGGTCAAGAAAGAAAAAGATGGACGGTGAACAGAGCTGTCTCTTTTTGCTGCGAGCAAGAACGGTGGATCACACGAAAGCTCTTTGCTTGCTTGCTTGCTTGCTTGCTTGCTTGCTTGCTGATTTGCAATTGTCATTCTTTTGCGTGTGGAGCGAAATGCGGAATGGCCGTAAAAAAAGGGGATTGAATTTGAGTTGACTACAGAGCTTGGGGTTCTTGTTTTCCTCTGGAAAGACAATGTCTTGTCTGGGGAAAATTTCGGTGCTAGCTTTTGATTTCTAGGAAAAAGTAGACAGAGACTGCGACGCGATTTCTTTTGTTACGACTTCTAAAAGGTTTCCATGCCAAAGGAAGAGATTGGATGTGTGACGCGATGGACACGGCCATACAAGGTGACGCAACCATCGCCACGGGCTCGATATTCATTTGCAAGTGTCTGCAGCGATGGAACAGGCTCGAGCCGCTGCGACGGTCGCGGCGCTGGTGAAGCGGCGGAGGCAGACACGCCAGGCATTGACGACATTGAAGTTGAGGGCGAAGTCGAAGACTCTCTTTCTGGCTCGAAGATTCCGTCGACAAGATTTGCAACGTACTCGCCAAGGCCTGGACTTGCTGTAAGACCTGTGCTGCGAATGCCGCCGACGGTGACCCAGCCTGGTTGAGAGACAGAAACCTGGAAGTCGCGATGCTCAGTGGCAGGTCGCAGACCCGCATACGTACCGATAACCTTTGCATTGCGTAATCCAGGAAGTATTTTGTGACCCCATGCTTCGAGACGTTGCACCGTTTCGATATCTGTTGCGCGGTCGGTCTTGCTTGCTTGTTCAACAGCCGTGGGTCCCACAATGATGTTGCCATAGACTGTCGTCCAGGCAATGACACCCTTTGTAAATTGCGTTGCCACTGGCTCAATGATGAGTCGGGGAATAGAATCGCCTTTTGGGGCTTGGAAAACTACAAATTGGCCCTTGCGTGGACGAATTGTAAAGCTAGCAGACTTCGCGGCAGGCTCTTTGGTCAGTCGCTCGAGTTCATCGCCCCAAAGACCAGCGCAGTTGACTACAACGCGAGCGCGAAGCTTTGGGCTGGACCAGACGTCGTCTCTCGTCTGATGCAGTGGTTGGCGCACATGAGCTTGTGCATGAGCGTCTGTAAGCAATTTTTGCGTCTGGCTTCGTCCAAGCGAGGCATCTTCTGAGTTCTCTACTTTGAGTTCCCACATGTTGGCGTCGACATCTCTTGAAGCAGACGCAACACGTGACCGTAGAAAGAGATTGGCACCAAAACGTCGCGCACTCTCGGCGTAGCCCATGGGGACGAGCCACGGCTCGACGACTGCCTCGTATGGGCACAAGACGGCGCCACGCGCGCTATGATCTAGCGCAGGCTCAACTTCCCGAAGCTCTTGCGCACTGAGCAGGATCGCCTCGTTATCACCAGCGAGGCGATTTTCGTCGAGGACGTGCGGAAGCTCGGCATGCTGCTCGTCGTTCCAGGCAACCACCAAAGATCCACACTTGCGCACATGCTCATGCGAAAGACCAAAGGAACGATAAAGCTCTTGGTGGAGCTGGATGGACCTGCGCAAAAGTTTGCGTTCGAGGGATCCGACAGGAGCATCATAGCCGGTGCACCCAAGGCCGCTGTTTCCGCTCGAGGCGCCCGCGGCAAAGGCGTCTTCCTTTTCAAGGAGAGCTACGGTCTTTCCGCGGGCCGCGCACTCGCGCGCAACGGCCAGGCCCACGACGCCGCCCCCGACAACGGCCACGTCAAAGACCTTTGGCACTGGCGGTGTCATGGATGATGGCGCTGGATTCGTCGCCACCGCCGCCGCTGACGAGACAGCGCGGTCCTCATCAGTACGGGAGGAGAGTGCAGCCAGGACGGCGAGCGAGGCGGCTGGTAGAGCCCAACGTGCCGCCCGCGCAGACGTCATTGTCGTTCTAGTAATATGAAGCAGATGGGGAATGAATGAGAGAGGGGATCTTGACTTGCTACTTCTTGCTGAGCCCGGGCTCCCACTTTTGTTAGGCAGAGGAAGCAGCGGCCCAAAGTTCCGGTGTGGCGGTATCTTGGATCATGGAGAGCGCTTCGTTCATGTTTGCGAGCTCGAAACTGAGCGGCTGGCTTGGGTCGAGGATGTCTTCTGCATCAGAGCTATAGAACCAGAGGACGTGCTCGGCATCGGTACGACGCTGACCTTTGCCCGGTCCGAAATGAGCTGTCTCGCTCGTACGGATGATGACTTCAACCGCAAGGCAAAAGCCCTGTGCCTCGCCGGAAACAAATTGGCGACGAATGCGACCAAAGATTTCGCGGGCAAAGTGCAATTGAGCCGTAAAGCCGTTCAGACCGAGCGTCTTAAAAAGCCAGCGACTCTTGTCGAGGATCTCCGGGTTGGTCGGGTCCACATTGAGTAGGGGGAAGGCCGTCGTGACGGTGACGTCGTGAACATCATGAACTTCGACGAGACTTTCGTTTTCTGGAATGAGACGAAGTTGCAAATCGAAGCAGGCAGCGAGCTGCGGCTTGACTTGCGCTCGGTGTTCCTTTTCAAAGCAAGGGCGACCTTTGCTGAAGGTGTTGGCCAGAAAATGATACGCGGCCTCTGCTCCAAGTTCGACTTCGTCAATCGAGGTTTCGTAAAGCTGAAGGACGTTGCTTGGTGAAAGAATGCTACTCTTTGCATTGGACTCGAAGCGGTCACGCGCTCGAGGCACCACTTCGGATTTCACAATGTCTTGCGGAACGAGGCCCCAGGGAAGCACGGTGAACGACGCGTCCCAAGGCTGCACCCTGCGGCCAACCCAGCGCTGATTTTCCGTGTAGTCACTTGCTGGCTTTGGGTCCGGATCTCCAGCTCCAGAGCCGACCCCACGATCCTTGACGGGATCATGGTCGTGTCCAGGCGGGTGGCGAGCAGGGTTTTCGACGGGGTCAGACCCTGGCGTGGGTGGATGTCCTGCGGGATTGTCAACGGGTTCGGGACCTGGGCCTTGGGGATGACCCGCTGGATTATCGATGGGATCGGGTCCTGGGCCAGGGTGGGGAGGGTGACTTGCAGGTTCTTTGTCGCCTGCGCCTCCGGGAATCTTGATGCTGCGAAGCGTGTGCTGGTCAAAGGTAGGCAAGGTGTGCTGGTCAACGGTAGGAAAGGCGTGCTGATCAAAGTCGAGTAGGGGCGCTTGAAGATTCGCAGCGGCGCGTAACGCGAGTTTGGACGCAAGTCCAGGTCTCGCAAGCGACGTGAGCATTGTGCTTGGGCTTCTCTCTCTTGATTCCTTCCGTTGCCCTCTACGCTTTGGTAAGCTATTGTACTCGCTACAGCTCGTTCCTCGTGTTTTTGGACCTTGAGGCAGGCCGGACTAAAAAGCTATCGCTGTCTTGGTCGCCCGCGCGCGTCTGCACGAAAGCAAAAGCGTTGCGTCCCTCGGCGTCCGCGGACTCTCTGGTCCTACGAAGCGCGGCGTGCCGAAGCTGCTTGCAGCGACGGATTGCGCCAGCGCCGGCAGCCACGTGCAGGGCTCGTGTCGGTCGCAGCGTTTTCCTGGACGTCACCTCTGCAGCGAGACGTGCGCAAGCTCGCGGCCTTTCGCGGCCTCTGCGTCGCGCTCGATCAAGCTTTGTCCGCGTCGTAGAAAGGGAAAAGACTGCTGTGAAGAAGCTGAGGCCGGATTGGGGTTGCGCAACATCGGAGTAACTTGTTTCTCCGAATAGGGCACGCGAAGAATCGCCGAGATCAAAGATAGAAAAGATAGAGAGAAAAGAAAGAAGACGGTTATCGTTTTACCAACGCCGCGAGGAGTTTCCTTCTTTGTTATCGTTGCTGGCGTCCGTCCGCTCGCTCGCTCGCTCGCTCGCTCGCCAGCTTGCTGTCCGGGCAGCCGGTCGGCGAGCTCGCCTCCGACGCAGCACGTACGTGCTCGCTCGCGCGTCTCTGGCCAAGCAAGCTCCGGGGCTTGCTCGCTGCCCCTGGGAATCAATCGTGCGGCTCCGCGCGGCGTCGCTCGTTCCTCCCGCCGTTCTTTCCGTTCTCCTCCTCGTCCTGGATCCCGCTCGCTCCAGTATCTTCGCCTGCCGCATGTTGAACAGCCACAGGCAGGCAGGCAGGCAGGGCGGCGGTTTGCGCGACTTGCGGCGGCGGTTTGCGCGACTTGCGGCGGCGGTTTGCGCGACTTGCGGCGGCGCGGATGCGCACTTGCGCGGGCCGCGGCGGATTTGCGGCGGCGAGGCGCGGCAGAAGGCGGAAAGGCTGCGCGCAGAAGGGCAAGCGGCAGCGGGCGGCGTGCGTGCGTGCGTGCGTGCGCGCGTGCGTGCAGAGCGGCGGCGGCAGATCGTTGCGATTGGCTGCGTGAGGTCGCGCTTGGGTGCCTTGCGTTGCGGCAGGGGCTGTGGAGCGGCGGCGCGATCGAGGCGAGCAAGATGAGCACGAACTTCTTCTCCGCGCTGGACGGCGACTCCGACGACGGGCGGCCCGCGGCGCGCGGCGCGGCGAAGAAGAGCGGCGGCGGCGCGGCGGCCGCCAGCGCCCCGCGCGCGGCCCGCGGCGGCCGCGG